>CM034360.1:23360918-23413245 GCA_019925275.1 Mytilus edulis
GTAATGTTAGATCGGTAACTTCATGAAGTCCTGTTGGGGTAACTGCTCCAAGTTAGTCATTACTGTAACTTTATTAAATCGTGAATGTAACAGTACATCACCAGTTGGACTGTTTGTTCAGCTTCATGTCTGATTTGGTCCCTTTTTTAATTCAATTAATAGTGTTTTTGTAATAGATTTACTTAATCTCAGACTTATTCATGAGCAATGTTAATTCATGCTACATACAAATAGTATTTCTGTCACACTTTACAATAAATGTTTTTAAATTGTATTCCAGATCCGAATGCAACCTGATAAAGCTTGCAGAATCATCATTGCTTGTGGTATTCTGCACAATATTGCCATCATGAGGAATGAACCTGAAGTTCCAGAAGAACAATTGATTGTTAATCAACCTCAGATGCCACCCTATAATGGTCCACAGTACGGAAAAGGCATACGGGACCATTTTGCTACCACTTTTTTTGTTTAATAAATTACATGTTTTTATTTTTCCATATTTTCATACATTGTCTTTCATTAAAAAAAATGAGGAAATTTGAAAATAGTAACAAATCTGTATATGATCAGTTTGACAATGTGTTGAGAGAGGAAGTGTGCATTTTCGCGACTTCAATATTGGTATAGTAAATGGTGAGCAGTTAGTCGCCTATGAAATCAAAAACCCTGTAGCCAGGCAACTGTACTTCAGTACAAGAATACGAATATGTGGTATGATTGCCAATTGATTATATAAATTACCATATGGAAAAAAAAAAATTATTTAAATGCCCCCCAAAAAAGCACAAGCCATGCCCGACAGTGCAAGGACTGTATAGCCAGCCAATGTCATTAAAAACTTTTTGATTCATGTATCACTTATCATTCTTTGAATGATGGAGATGCAATATGTGTGGCTAAATTGTAATTACTGGTCTATTTTCTTTTACACAAAATTAAATGAATGTGTTGGCCTCATAGTAATTTCTGAAATACAAATCAACAATATAACAATGAATTTAATACATTTAATACATAGAGGCAAGTGCCTGTGAGAGTGTAACTGGCTCTGAACTGCCACCCACTAACTTCTGTAACAGATCTATTTGAAGTTCAAGCTTGTTCTTTTCTAGGTCCATTTGAATTTTCTGCTTCTCTTGGATCTCTATTTTACCTTGCAGTGCACGATACTGCATGTCGTGTATATCCTGCACTGTTACCTTTTTCGAAGGTGTTCTCACTGTCCTACGAATAATGAAAACATAATGAATTCTGTAAAAGATCGATTAATTTTACAACTCTTTTTATTGATCATAGTTCCATCAAATAGCCTGCTACTCACAACTCAGGGTCCACTTCCTATATCTGAATACAAAATTATTGGACGTGCCTGTCACAAAATTAAATGAACAGTACATACAGAATCTTAGTCCTTATTTCATTGGTGGATCCAGGAATTTTCACAAGAGGGGGCCCACTCCAGTCATGCTTCAGTAATTCTCTAAATAACCATCCAAATTTTTCCCACAGAAGGGGGAAGGGATGGGCCCTCCCCCCAGATCTGCCTCTGAAATATTCGCCTTTTCCAACAGAAAACATCCCTATCAATTAAGTATTGGAATCCCCCCTCCCCACTTATTAAGGTGCTAACATGACTAAAAGTTTAAACTTGAATACATTTAAAGTTGTTATAAGGAAATATATCACTATAAATCACTATAACATATTGTTCTATCTTAAGCAGAATTTGTCCATCTTTTTTAGGTTAAGGTTTGAAAGATTGTCAGATTTAGTCACTGATGAGTCTTATGTAGACGATACGCGCGTCTGGCGTATACAATTATAATCCTGGTACTTTTGATAACTATTAGTGATATTAATATGACTGCATTGTCATGAATAACCGTTTAATAGCAAAAATCTCACTTTGAGGTTCATTGTTTGAAATATAAACATCCATTGACAAATTTAATTTCATACATTGTATCAAGAAAACTTGAAGTGTTAACCAAATAAACTAGCGGAACCTGTTTCCACAACACATTTTTAAAGAGTTCTTGTATACACCCCCATAGTACGGTAGAAAAATATTTTAAAAAAATCTAAAGTTTCGGGAAAGTATTCATTCTACGTATGAACTCAAAATCGTTTTTGTTGAAGGTGGCTTACGGTGACCTTAAGTTGTTAATTTCTGGTCTCCTGTGGGGAGTTGTCTCATTGGCAATCATACCATATCTTCTTTTTTTACATTTACAACTTACTTCTGCTTATCTGTCTTATCTGTTTGTTCTAGAATATGTGGAACGACTGTTTGTGTCAGGATGGGGTCATATCCTGAAAGCAGAGACGGACTTGGTGGACTGGACGGAGGTGGACTGTCCCTTAAGTTATCAGAGATGCTGCAGATTCATACAGATCCTGGCTGGCATCTTCTTCCGGCAAAGTGGCATTGATAGATGGTTGATCTGTAATAAATGAGAAAAAAATTTAATCGTTGATACTGTGTTTGGGTATATTTTTTTATTATAAGGGGGAGGGGGCAATGTAAAAGGCATACTATATCATCATTCAATTAAATTCAGATACAATTACTTTAAATTACAAGATAAAAAATATTGCAAAAGACTAAATAAGACCCTATTTCAACCCTTTTCAGATTACCAAGGATTTCAGATATGTTCCTGTCTAGGTTCAGTCTGCAACAACAAATTGATCAACTTTATTCTGGATTTATGATAACCAGCCCGTATCTGTTTTAATTTTTTAAATCATGACTGGTTTTCGGTCGAATTTAGCTATTGCGGTTCCCTTTAATCCATCAACAGATACCAGTTTAAAGACGACTTGGTGGGCACCTGCAGCCACTTGTTAACTAATGTTGAAAATCATACTTTAAAACTGTTATCAGTTTAAGCAAATGCAATCTTGCAATAGTATATCAAGAGGGAAACCTTCAAACCAACAAGAAACACGTTGGCAATCATTTAATGATAGAAAATATTGGTTAAAATAAATTGTTATTAGTCACGTGATATCAGTTGGGAATTCCCCTACTTGTTGTGACGGCGGAGCAGACGAAACTTTTACCAAAATTGAATAAAGGAAACTATGTATCCCGGTATTAAAAAGGATACAAATATTTGTGTTAATTTCATTAAAAATTAACAATAACAAATAAAAGAACCTTCAAAACAAAATTTTGCCAAACAAATGTTTGTTTTTATATGGAAAATAAAAACATAGTGAAACTGATCAAGTTACTTTTTACAAAGTGCAATAAGAAGGGTAGAGCCTTGAGAAGTTCAAATAAAGGGAAAAACACAATTTGGGGATTTATTTCAAAGTGTTAAAAATTATTTACTTACTTGTCTGGAATGATTCAGTTTCAAGTCCACCCTGAACCCCCCTGAAGCTGGTGGTGTCCTTCATAAGATGGAATACTTTCTCTACTGCAGAGCTATGTTGTTTTGGAGCTGGTCCTCCCCCAGTTTTGAATAACTCACTCCTGTGAGTTGTGTAAACAGCCTTGGCCACTCTTGTGGTATTCCTCCACTTGTTTCTAACTTCTGTAGCAGTACGAATGGCAACTCCAAGCGAATTGACTTTTATGGCTATGTCATCCCAAACCTTTTTTTCAACTGGTTTGTTACTGTATTTGTTATTTTTCCATTAATGATACTGGAGTGTTTTTCTACAAGTTGTTGGATCAGGTCTTCCTCTCCCACAGTGAAGTTGGTCTTTTTCAGTCTTTTTAGTTTACTTGGGTTTGGTTCAGCAGATTCTGCCATTGTTTTACAGACAGGATGCTCCAAAACAATGCCTGGTGGGTAGGTTTTATTTAATCACTTGATTAATCAGTTGATTAAATTTTAACGCATTGATTAATCAGTTGATTAAATTTTAATTCATTGATTATTTAATCGACACGTTAAATATCGTTGAACAACAGAAAATAAACGACACGTTATGTAACGACTCGTTAAAAGATTTAATGACTCGTTAAATTTAATCAATCGTTAAAATAACGACAAGTTGAACAACAGACCCCTGAAGATTAAGATTTTAAGTTACCAAAGCTATATTTCAGACTACTGTAAACCAACTTAATTTCGCGAGCGATTAATTTTCGCGACTTTCGCGAGTAGAAAAATAACGCGAAATTAAATCGTCGCGAATATGTATAACTTGTATCTTTCCTTATCAAAATGCATGAAGTTAATTAGAAAATCGCGCAATTAAATCCACGCGAAGTGAACTAGCTAGGGATAAACCCGAAATAAAGTATCCGCGAAAATAAGTTGGTTTACAGTATCAACACAGCATTGGTTTTGCATCTTTATATGAAATAAAAAATAAAAATTTAGAATGAAAATAGAGACTGTGTCAAATAGAAAACAACCCGCCAAAAGAACAGAAACTGCCACCAATGGGTCTCAGCGAGAAAGTCCGGTACCCAGAGACGGGCTTCAGTTGGTGAAAAAGAAAAAAAACTTTATTCTGTGAAATTGAGTATGTACATGTACAAATTGTAACTTTAATATCAGTGACATGACATATATATTGTACCCAAGTCAATATATACAATAATTGTCTTTTGATGCGGTAAATGTGTGGTTTTATTGACTTTAAAAAAAATAATATTTACTGAGGCCAACGGCCGAAGCAGTTTTACAAACGTTAATTAAACCACATATTAACCAAAACAAAAGACAGTGAATGTTTTATTCCATATTCCGAGAGAAATGAATGTAATGGAAAATATTTACCAAAAACAATTGTACATCAAACGTTTCTTTACCAAAATTATACACGTAAAAGCACGCGATGTTTTGCGTGGTGAATATCCTTTGTCCGCAGGCGAATATGCTTAATTATTCAAAATTTCATTCATATAGAAAAACCTACTAATATGGAATAAACAATTTTAGTGTCAAAATGATCACATGGGTCAAATGATGCCAGATAAATCAAATCAAATAAAAATGTCAAAAATGGGAAACATTTGAATCCATAAATGGCAAATACAAGATAATTAGAAATGAAAACAGCTCCAACCTTCATTTACAGCATGCATGGGTTAAACTATAATAGATAAAAACAATATACACACCTTCAAAATTATTTGTCACAATCCAGTTACAATATTTTAGAAGAGTAATGATATGCGGATAAATTAGCCAACACAAGTCCCTACTTAACCATGTTAACGTAAGTTTGTTTGTGTATCGCGTATTGTGTCACGTGGTTGTCTGGTCTATGTATTTACCGTATTAGTGTATGTGTTAGTTCAATTGATCAATGACGGTGGATTGAAGACAATAGTTTTTAGTTTTAACTTATATGATTGTATGATTGTTTTTAGTTCTGATTTTTAATAGAGTAGAAATCGGTTTTTATTGCACTTATAATTTTTGCAAGTTTATTTTTATCGTTAATTTTCAATATAATCATGTTGAAATAAAGCTACATTTTCGTCTGCTAAGATAAGTTAAAGCTAACAGTATTTGTTTATCTCAACGGGATTCCTAAATTTTATAACACCTTCAGAAGGTCAGTGTAGTCATTTAGAATCCAAGTAAAAGTCATCTGAAAATGCAGCTGTGGCGATTTAATTACTTGTTTTGGTCATCTCTGGGATTCATGTTGCATTAATGTGAAATTTTTTGTCTAATGTTTAGACGTGTTAACATTTGAAATTGTAATACGAAATGATTGTATATATTGTTAATATTCATTTGGTTTAAAACGTATAGTTATTAGCAAATATTCGCCAGTTATATGTTATGGATATTTTAATGCTAATTGTATAACATTATCGTCGAACTCCCACATTCCAAATCGTCGAACTTTATATGAACGATTTATTCCACTGCACCGTGACATTTCAAATCGTCTCCGCAACAGACGGAACAACCAATACCACCTCTATACACTTTAAAATAAAGTTTAAACAGATTTGTAGTGAATATATAAAAACGTTATTACCGGTTATCAGTCGAAGAGGATTATGTGTTAATTTGCCAGCTGTTTGAATGTCAGCTGGGAAATACTTATACATTAACTTTGGTCAATCTCATCACAGAGATAAGTCACTAAAAAGGCAAACTGTCAACCTGTACCTTGAAAATAGACCGTTCATCTTACATGTGAAACTTTTTCGAGGACGGCCGTTTTACGTTGAAGACATTTTTAAGTACGATGTAAAATACAAACATCTAGATTAATTTTGTTTATCATTCCTATACAGTCCACGATCCATTAACATGAAGAAGAAACGTATTAATAAGATACTGATAGTATTTTTTATCAGAACAGATCAATGTTGTTGTGCCAGATATTCAAAATGACATTATGACTACGATTAACCATGCTCATCGGTACTTCTAAGAACTTTGGAAGGTCTGAAGAGTTATGAATGCTGTATCTTCTCTAGATCTTATAAACAGACAGACACGTTGTTGTTCCAATAGTTCATAGTATATCTGGGAATCAGGATTAATACACCTTACTCATTCAAGAGTTCTGAATGTTTTAAAAAGTGACAAATTTGTCCTGATTAGCTTTGGTATTAAGATAGAAAAAATAAAAGTATCCCTGAATTATAACTGGTACCAACATTGATACACTATATATACACATATGGCAGGATTCCCTTGATGTTCAATTAATTTTTATATCCGTTTCAATGATTCCTTTATCTCAAAATATGGCCTTTTCGAGTTAACCCGAATGACGTTTGGTCTTTGTAACTCACCGGTCACCTATGCAATGATGATAAACAAAGTACCAAGCTCAAGCCGAAGAATTATGAGCTGTTCTAAAAAAAGGGCGAAATTTTTGTTTTGGAAAGGTGGTGGTGATCAAGCCATGAGTATTAGGCCTGTGTATATCGTGGATGTCACGAAATGACCCACCTCAATCGCAGACGCCCACAATGACATTATAGGTAAGATATCCTTCACGTGGCATGCGTTGGGTGAAGCACAACAGGAAGCATTTGACAGGCCGCAGGAGACTCTTAACTCACCACCACTCCTGGCTCTCCAAAACCTCTGACTCATTTTTTCTAGATACGGATGCTTTTGATTATGCAATTTGGACCGTCTTTGTTTCAAATACATAAGGTGAAGGAAAGGGTGGTTTACTATGTTTACTGTTGATTCATTCATTTTCTTGGGTACCAATTTACATCGATTAAAGGAGCACATGCAACTTTGTGAATATTTAATTTCGTGGTTTAGCATACAAGATTATTTAAAAGTTGTCATTCGTTGAACATTTTTGTGGTTCACCTGTACCAAAGAAATCCGCAAAAAACTAGTATCCAATGAATAATAATAAAGCCATAAAGGGAGATCTTATTGCAAATTTGCATGTCTATATTTACAGCCGATTTGCATTATGTTTAAGGAAGCTCGAGGGTATAAAGATTTAGAAAAAAAATGAAAAAAAATGTTCATTACACATTTTATTTTTTTACTTTACTAGTTGTTACTTTATCATATGGTACACAAAATTAGTAAAAAACAATTCATTTTGGCCCCAGATTACTTTTAAAATATATATATCATTGAAAAAGCTCCAAATTATTTCCTTTGGGTGCAAAAATGCAATTTTTGGCATTAAAATTGAAATATCTTTTTTAACTCATCGGTGACCTATATTTTTTATTTTTATTTTCAAATAAGCTGTACTCAAACTAAACTATTGTAAAATTTTAGCAATTTCTGTGAATAAGTTCTTTTTTTATTTCGACATGACCTCTATTTCTCCTATTAGTTCAACAGAAAAAAAGTACATTTACAAAAATGTATGCTTCTTTCGAAGAGTGTGAGCGTAAATGAACGGTGACCCCATTTTTTTTATTTTTTTTTATCTATTAAGTATAAGATAAAGTTCATTTATAGAAAAAGTATAGCAAAATCTTATTTTAGGGGAAAAAATTATTTAGACCCCCGAACCCCCTTAAGTAATATTGATATTTTTTCTTTATTTATGAATTGAAACATAACGTATCATAATCGGATTTTGTCTAATGCTTAGTCCTTTTCTGTGTGTGTTACGTTTTAATGTTGTATCGTTGTTCTCCTCTCATATTTAATGCGTTTCCCTCAGTTTTAGTTTGTTACCCCGATTTCGTTTTACGAGTTTTGAACAGCGGTATACTACTGTTGCCTTTATTTCCTTAATATCTAGGAACAATGATTTACAATCGTATTTTATGTCAATTCTTAGATTTTGGTATTGATCATTCTTATCTGAACATTTTACATCCTATATCTGTTTGATGTTAATAGCTTGATATTTTAGTCTAGCTTCCAAAAACTGTTTTCACTCTCATATTGGTTCTTTGCCATTTTGTTTGTTTTTTCATGAGTGTGTGTGTTTATGTGCAATTCGATGATTTCTGATGAGTCCAGTTCAACTTATGTTTACACATTTATCCTGCCATGTGTTGCAACACAGCTCTCCTAGGAAAGGTGTGTCCAACATCAGAAACCTGCATTTCTGTGGTTGTCGTTTGTTGCTTTATTAAAGGGCAAATACTTCAAGAAGGGGTTGTCGAGCGCATTCTCAATATTCAATAAATTACACAACTTTTCTTGTTGATTATTCTTGATTATTTTTTTCTATCTATCTTTTATGAATTTTAAGACATAAGATATTAGGCAAAAACGCAAAACTTCGCCATCATAGGGCGATCACTTATAAAGAGTCGACTGACAGTTCGATCATCATACTTAATTGTAGAAATTACTTAGCTGATCATTTTTGCAATGTAAAATTTCTCCCTATCTATTATTGGTTTAAAAATGATAGGCAATTACTTCTATGGGAATTCCTCTTACAGTTTTGACGTGTATACCAAATTTGTAGATCTGAACATTGTGAACATCCTATACCCTCTCCGGATTTCTCTATTTATAACTATTTTCAAAATGATAGACCAACATTGCATTTTATAACTATTAACCTTTTTTAGCCCAGTCGGCCATATTGCTCGTTAGACCGGGTTATCTTACATTTTTAAATAAGATATTGTACCTCAATGATTGGTGTAGCAAGGTTTGGTTAAATTTTGCAGAGTAGTTTTAGAGGAGAAAATTTTGGTAAAAGTTGACAGACGACGACGGACTACATATGAGCTAAAAAGAGAATTATTAAAAATCTGACAAACTCAAACATCATCATATTCTTGACTTAGGACAGGCATTTTCCGAAAACAATTAAGAATTGAACGTTACCAAATAACACGATGACCCACCCGCTTTCATGTTGGATGCTTATAATTCAAACTTTGGTGAGGAATCAAAGCAGACAAAATAGGTTATATATTAGGTTAATGTGACAATGTTTGAGACCAAGCAACAAAACCGTGTAAACTTAAACCGCAATTGTATTAGAGAAAAGTATGACATAAATATATTTTGGACGAACGAATGGATAGACACACGAACGTACACTGCAAGGACAACGAAATTGCAGTATATCCCCAACTTTTATAGTGAATATGCAAAAGTCCCTTATATTTGTTGGTAAGTCTGTGATTACTATCTACATAAGACTCTATATTATATGCCTTGACTATAAGTGTATTTGCAATGTTCAGTTTAATATGCCGATTTGGACATACTCAATCGGTTAGAAATACATCAAAATATTCGTTATGGATGAAGAATATTCAAAAACATTTTAGCATAAAAAATTAGGTTTCAAAACTCGTGTTAACTTGACCTTGCATAATGTCTCAATAGAAAAAATAGCACGAAGAAGTAATATGTATATCAAGTACTCACGTTTCTGATGAATTATAACTGTATTAAGTTTATCGATATGGCTCATAACCGATGCAAACTTCTGCTGTTTAGTAGACGTCATTTGTATTTATCTTATTCAGCTTTTTTTTATCGGTAACTTTTAAATTTGTTATAGACATGTGAACAATTTAAAACATATAGTATACGTAGCTTGAATTTATATTGGGTAAGCAAATACACTTTATAACATTTATACTAGATGATAATGACCCTCGTGATATTTATGGTGGATGCAAATTGTTTGGTGTAAATAATTTTGCAAATTGACATTTTCATTGTGGTTTTATTATTCGGATATTAAACTTTAAGTGTACCAAAGATCATGTGTTACAATAAAATCATTTGGTTTTTAGTCATACAACTGATTTATAATTATAATAATTATGGTTTTGTATCCCTAGGAGGCATTTATAATGTACTATTTATAATGTACAGACCATGAGACATCAAATCGAATATAAAACACCGCGACTTTGATATAAGAAGACCAGGTTAATCTCCTTATGGTGAAAACTAATTTCATACACAAAACAAATTCATACTGCAAAAACAAAGTCATAAGTGAAGCACTAAAAGGCCAACGAGATAAAAAGAAAAGAAGAAAGCAGATTATTCAAACGGTTTAGGGAAACTTCGTTGTCCTAATACGTAAATCATTTACTACGGTATTAGAAATAATTTTCATATATAGCAATTTGTTAGCAAATATACCAAGCTTATAATGTTATACAAGAGACGAACGTTTGATCTACGTAAGACTCATAAATACATTTAGCTGAGAACAAAATAATTAGAAAGCTAAACAAGTATAGTTGCATAGTTGCATTGAGACCTGAAATCCTAAAACGTTGTGCTGAATACGGCTAAGGTAATTAATGCCATGGAATAGAACATCCTAAGTATTTTGAATAATTCATACTTTTGCAAAAAAGACCATATAGTTGATATTCATTTCGACACCGTTGTGCTGACTACTAGCCTGGTGATATCTTTGAGACGAACCGTCAAAGAGCATTGACATCAAACCAGTGGTGTTAATAGTTATCAAAGGTACCAGGCTTATGTAATGCATATTAGTACCAAAATGTCAATTTAATCTTAAAAATTGACGACACATACCGTTCGTAAAATTGTCCATTGCAATATGTTCTATATCTGTAAAGTTTAACCTATTATGTCTGTTTGTTTTCTTCCTACATCTTTATCAATATAAAGGAATTTGATGCAACTGTCGTAAAAATCAGAGGTAAAGCTATATATATAGCTACCTATAAATTAACTCATCATAGATACAGTTAATTTATAAATATAACCATATCAATGATAATTCATGTCAGCAATAAATGTGCTGACTACTGGGCTGGTGATACCCTCCGGGAAATAAATCTCCACCAGCAGTGGCATCGACCAAGTGATTGTAAATCAACTCATCATAGATATCAGGACTAAATTTTGTATATACGCCAGATGCGCGTTTCGTCTACAAAAGACTCATAAGTGACGCTCGAATCCAAAAGAGTTAAAAGGCCAACAAAAGAACGAAGTTAAAGAGCATTGAGGACTAAAATTCCTAGAAGTTTTTTGCCAAATACAGCTAGGTAATCTATGCCTGAGATAGAAAAGTCTTAGTATTTCAATAATTCTAAATTTTGTAATCAGTTAATTTATAAATATTACCATATCAATGATAATTCATGTCAGCAAAAACCTTGCTGACTACTGGGCTGGTGATACCCTTGGGGATATAAATCTCCGCCAGCAGTTGCATCGACCAATTGGTTGTAAATCAACTCATCATAGATATCAGGACTAAATTTTGTATATACACCAGACGCACGTTTTGTCTACAAAAGACTCATGAGTGACGCTCGAATCCAAAAAAGTTAAAAAGGCCTAAACAAGTTCGAAGTTGAAGAGCATTGAGGACTAAAATTCCTAAATGTTTTGACAAATACAGCTGAGGTAATCAATGTCAGAGGTAGAAAAGCCTTAGTATTTCAAAAATTCTAAATTTTGTAAACAGTTAATTTATAAATATAACCATATCAATGATAATTCATGTCAGCACAATAAGTGTTGACTTCTGGGCTAGTGATACCCTCGGGAAAATAAATCTCCACAAGCATGGTTTAATCCACCATTTTCTAAATAAGAAAATGTATGTACCTATGACAGTTGCAATTGATTCGTTTGATGTGATTGAACATTTGATTTTGCCATTTTATTAGTGATTTTCCGTTTTGAATTTTTCTCGGAGTTGAGTATTTGAGTGATTTTTCTTTTTAAAAGAATTAATAATCGAAACTATCTCAATGTAAATATTTCATAATTTAAGATAAAAGGAAACTTGTGTGTATGTTTATTAGTTGTACTTTATAACTAAAAATTTTGTCTAGTTCTACTGTGTGATGGTCCGACTGAATTGTCTTTGATTGTAATAACAAGTCTCATCTAATAGATTGTAATTTAAACGCCAAATCATAATATAAACTTGCGAATACATTTTATTCAGAATAATTTGTTCTTATAACGTTTACTTCTTCATAACAAATGAATAATACATCGACTCATTTCTGTGCAGTTGTAAGTGCTAATTCCATAGTTATTTAAGTGACTACTCGTGTGATTATGCATTCAATAAGAATGATTAAAACGAAATTCAGATACTGATTGTTTTAAGTTATAATGAAGAATAAGATTTCAATGTTTCCATTGTTCATGTGAAATGAGTTTTTAACTTTCGACTTTTACAGGAGTCAAATTAATAAAATATTTACATCACGAGTGTCAGAATGATTTTAACTAGTCACTGGATTTAATCCTGTGTACAGTATAGAACGACCTTTTTGTTTCAGTTAACGTCAAACATTTAACTAAAAGAGAATAATTTATCCAATCGAATATACATTTAAATTACCTATTGCTGTGTTAATCAAACATGTATTTTGAAAAACACATGATGTGTATTTTCGGTTCACATGTAATTTAACCCTGATATGTGATATAAAAAAGAGACTTATAACACATGAAAGTTATAATGGGTTGTTTCAAATGTATTATCAGCACTGGGTCGATACCTCTAATGATGGACCTACAGTCTCCGAGTGTTCTATCAGCTCAGATGTCAGTATTTCGGTATAAAATACTGACATGATTTAAAACATTCTATCTGAAATTGACCGTTTATAAATTTAGAAGTTATAAAGAAAAAGGTTTCAACTCCCTCGTGCAAAGTTGGCCTTAGGATGATTTATACTATTTTATCAGGTCCTTTTTGGTTTATATATTTTCAGTCCTTATACATTATTTGCTTCCAAATATTAAGCTTTAAGTGTTCCCGATGAAGGTAAATCAAGAAAGACACCTCGGACGCATGAAAATTATGACATATTATTTTTGTTTTTAAACAGCACTTGGTCGATACCTCTACTGGTTGACTAATAAGTCCCCGGGAGTTCAGAATTCAGTATTTCGGTAATGATATGATTTATAACATACTATCTGACATTGGGTTTTAATTCATTTAGGCAAAGTTAGCCTTTAGTAGATTTAGATATTTTTAGGTCTTTTTTGGTTTAAAAGCCTTTTTTACGTCTTTGGTCGTTATACTTTTTTGACTTTTAAATATTAGGCTTTTAGCATTCATGATGAAGGTAATCCACAGAAGCACTTCGAACATATGAAATTCATAACGTGTTGTTTTCAATTATTTTGTAAACGCATTTGTTTCAAGACGGCCAATTTGAATTATTTTTTTCTATTATAACAAGACATATGATTAAAGGGGCACTAGCTACGAGATATATAAAAATTTGAAAGTAAGATTTTATTTATTCAATTATTAATGAAAGTGAAATAATAAAATAATAATTTGCTTTTATCAGCTAAAATGGTTCAATTTTGTGAAATTAAGCTAATAAACATATTGATAATGACTTATTCACTTGCAAGTGAATAATTCGACCTCATTACATTAGAATGCATGTGAACTCCAATTTAACCCCTTAGAAAGAGATAAAATTACGCATGCATTGTACGTGTACGGTTATTTAAAGGAAACGAATGTCAACATTGAGAGTGAAACAAAAGTAAATAATTTGATTGACTGATTCGATCCACACAAAATCATTCTTTTAAAGGTAAAAACGACGATAAACATAAATGTTTAACCTAAAATACTAAATTTAACAAACATATAAAAATCCAATTGCACGAGTTGCTTTATCTATTTTTATCTATGTTTATGTTAATGGTCATATAAGGTCGACTAGATAGTTAATAAGTTGGCGCCTTGGCTAAAATTCACACGAAACGAAGCTACATCTTATGGAGACCATGTCCTGTAAATTCTTTATTTTATACTTTTGATAGTTTGGGAAAATGGTTTACATTGTTATAAATAAAATATGAGAATTTGAGTCAAATCGGTGAACATGAATTTGGCAGCTAGTGTCCCTTTAAGACGTCAATTTATAACTCCAACGGGAGGAAAAACAGAAAACTGGAAATTTCACCAATTTCATTGTTCAACAAAAATAGCACAATTTCAGAATGACGGGTTTTTATACGCCCGTCAAAATTTTGACAGGACGTATTATGGTATACAAATGTCCGGTGTCCGTCCGTCCGTTTGTCTGTCTGTCCGTCCGTCTGTCCGTCTGTCCGGCGTAAACATGTCGCACCGTAACTTGAGAACGACTTATCCAAATTTCATGAAACTTAACATAGTTGTTTCTTATGATGGTCAAATGATCTGTATACTTTTGGTGAAAATAAGATTAAAACTTTTTGAGTTACGGCACTTTGTAACTAAAACAGGAGTGTGTGTTTTTCACATGTCGCACCGTATCTCAGAAACGATTCTTGATTATGGCTTAAAACTTTAAACACTTCTTAGTTATATTAATCTTAATATCTGTATACTTTTTGGTGATGATTCAAAATTTAATTTTTGAGTTATTGAGTATTTTGTAAAAAAAGGGGGAGGGTTTTTTTACATGTCGCACCATATCTCAAAAAACAATTTATGATTATTGCTCAAAACTTTACACATGTCTTTGTTATATTAATCTAAAGATCTGTATACTTTTTGGTGATGATTCAAAATTTCATTTTTGAGTTTTTGAGTATTTTGTAAAAAAGGGGGAGGGTTTTTTTACATGTCGCGCCGTATCTCAAAAATAATTTATGATTATTGCTTAAAACTTTACACACTTCTTTGTTATATAAATCTAAAGATCTGTATACTTTTTGGTTTTGATTCAAAATTTTATTTTAGTGATATTTAGTTTTTTGTAAAAAAAAAAACAGGGTTAGGGGTTTCACATGTCCCGCCGTGTCTCAAAAACAATATATGTTTATTGCTTAAAACTTTCTCAGAAACTATTTATGATTATTGCATAAAACTTCAACACAAGACGTCGGGCGTATCATGCGCTCATTGCGCAGCTGTTTATTAATATCAGTCACAATCTTGTCGTTAGTAAGTGGAAACACAGATTGTTTCTCTGGGCATATTTATAATAGTGTTCTTTTATTGAACGTGGGAATCAAGAAGGCAAACAAAGCATTGCATAAAGGCTATAGTAATTTATTGGAAAGAACTCGAAGTGTTTCAAGCTTTGGTTGTAATAATGTGTCTAATTACGAAAGCCGAGAAGGATCATTCAAAATTCAAAATTCAAAATTCAAAATTCAAAATTCAAAATTCATAATTCATAGTTCATAATTCATAATTCAAAATTCAAAACTTAAAAAAAAAAATTGCGAAAACATAACACGTGTTTCTCGTATGATACCACAGAATATGCAAAATTGCGCCAAGGAAGCAACCTGTGTAGTATTAACAATTATAATTTTTAAGTAAAGATTTGAAAATTTACATTCATCAGCTAAAGTTCCTGTTTTGGCGATCAATTAAAAAAAGACAAGATATTCATATTACAATACAAAAGTAGTGATAAGGTGTACCAATTCGATGAGAGAGAAAATAATAAAATTCTAAATCCATAACTATGGATCACTGTGAATAAATATAATCTGCTGAAAGTGTTACGGAATCTGGCAATTGTCAAATAATTTACACATGACATTCTATATTCCTCTAAAATGTTTACAAACTTATCCATCTTACAAAAGAGGTCAGATATACTATTTATAAAAATTAGTGGACAATAATTGAAAAAAAGAATGACGTCACTCAAATATGAAAAGACTATATCTATTACATGTTCATGTAGGCAAATATTTTTATAGTCTCGTTGACTTAGGTCGGGGTCATATATATAGTTTTACACTTGTCCTTCATCCCGTCATTCTGCCATTCCGTCATCCATAATACTGCAGTCCTACTGGGCCACGATCGCACTACGATCTGTGAAAAAAAGCTCGTAGTAAAGCCCCAGTCCCACTAGACCACGATCGCACCACGCTCACCGCGATCTAAAATAAATTTAGATCGTGGTGAGGTCGCGGTATGAGCGGCATGAAAATGTAAATTTCGTTGCTTTCACGATGCTACTACGTCCTCTCTACGCTTCTACAAAGATACCGCTACGATTATACCACGTTCTCACCGTGCTTATTCTGCGACCTCACTACGCTTATCAAGATCTTTCTACGCTCTTCACGTTCTCACTACGACCCTACCACGAGTTATCCGATTGCAACACGATCTTACTGCGATTATAACACGTTCTTACCACGATTATACTACGTTCATAGCGCGACCTTACTACGTTCTCAGCAATAACGTCAACATTGCGTTCCATATCAATACAGTTCAATTCCTTCTATTTCTGATTAAATCGTAGATTTCTCGCAAACTATACAGTCATGCCACCAAAATCTACCAGAACACATGGGCATGGTGGTATGAGTTGATGTAGAGGCAGAGGGAGCAAAGTAACGAATCCTGATCAAGCAAAGATGTCGGACCGACCAATCCAACCTAAATTACAACCTATTGCTGGTCCATAAAACTCAATGACGATATTTTAGTGAAAGATAGCAGAGATGACATAGATGTATTAATATATATAGGAAGATGTGGTATGAGTGCCAATGAGACAACTCTCCATCCAAGTAACAATTTTTAAAAGTAAACCATTATAGGCAAAGGTACGGCCTTCAACACGGAGCCTTGGCTTTAATATTAATTTGTCGTCGAGAAAGATTCCAGCTAAATAGTCACATTTAAAAAAACATGTTTAACTTGTCTCAAATAGTCTCAGTTCCTACTCGAGTCACACAAACATCTTCCTCTTTGGTAGACCATATTTATAGCAATGAACCACATAATATTCATTTTATATCTGTTCCGAAGTATTCTATCAGTGACCATTATCCAGTATGCATTTCTCACAAAAGAGGGTTAAAATCGAAAAAGAAAATTCATGAATATATTACGTTCAGATCTACTAAACATTTTAATGAAAATGATTTTGTCAATGACATATCACAGTGTTCATTTAATTGTGTATTAGAAATTGATGACCCCAAAGAAGCACTGTTGTCTTTTTTGAATATTTTTACTAAAGTATTAAATCATCATGCTCCACTCATTAGAAAGAGAGTAAAACGTTTGTATCAAAATGAGTGGATGAATGATGAAATTCTAGATAGCATGAGAAAACGTGATTTTTATCATAAGAAAAAAGATATGTATAGTTATAGACTTTGGAGAAATAAAGTCAAATATCTCGAAAACTCTAAACAAAATTATTATACCAATATCATAGAAAAAAAAAGAGCAACAGCAGTAAATTATGGAAGCACCTACATACTGTCAGCGGTACCGACAAGCATACCAGTATAAAAATCATAAGTGATTGTAACAAAAAGGAAATTTTAGAACCAAAAGGCATTGCTGATGTTTTTAATGCTTATTTCACAAATATCACAGATAATCTTAATATAGATCAAAACATCAACAATTCTAGTAGTTGTTTTAACAAACTCGGTGATTTTATATCGGGTCATGTACCAGATGACGTGTATTTTTCTATACCACTTATGAGTTATGATTTTGTGTGTTTACAACTAAAAGCACTAGATGAATCAAAAGCAACAGGCCTTGATACCATAAGTGCAAAATTTTTAAAGATGTCTTCTCATGCTATTTCACTACCACTTTGTCATATTTTTAATTTGAGTATCAAAAAATGTATTTTTCCATCCTCATTTAAACTGGCAAAAGTTATACCAGTTTATAAGAACAAAGGCTCAAAACAGGATGTTTTTAATTATAGACCAATTGCAATTTTACCACTCATTTCTAAAATCCTTGAAAAACATGTGAAAACACACTTAGTAAAATATCTTAATAAATACAAGTTATTGTATAGAATGCAGTCAGGCTTTCGTGCAAACCATTCTTGTCAAACTGCTTTAACAGCTTTAATAGATAAATGGCTTAAAGCCATTGATGATGGCGATCTTGTTGGAGCAGTATTTCTAGATCTAGCAAAAGCCTTTGATCTTCTCAATCATGAACTGCTTATTCAAAAATTAAACAAATACAAATTAGCTTATACTTCATTACGTTGGTTTACATCATATTTGGCTGACAGATATCAGAAAGTATCTATTTCAAATACATTATCAGACGTACAAAAACAAAAAAACGGGTGTACCTCAAGGATCCGTATTAGGACCGGTGTTGTTTTTAATTTTTATTAATGATCTTCCTTTGTCTAATCCTAATCATAACACCGATTTATTTGCTGATGATAGCACTATATCAGTCATTGGACAAAACAAAAGTTGCATCAGTCAAAAACTTAATACGGTTTTACAAGATATTTTTCGCTGGTGTGATGACAATAAAATGGCTGTAAATGTATCTAAAACGAAAGCTATATGCATTGGATCTAAACAAAAGTTTTCCGTTACATCAAATGAAAACATTAATCTTGCTTTAAATGGACAACAAATTATAGAAAGTACATGTGAAAAAGTTCTAGGTGTTTTAAATGATGCATCTCTATCTTGGTCTTCTCATATCGATTATATAATCAAAAAAGTTAACTCTTCTTTAGCTTTACTAAAAAGGATAAAGAAATATTTAAATCATAAAGCTAGACAAATGTACCATAACGCTTACGTTTTACCTCACTTAGATTATTGTTGTTCAATATGGGGAAACTGTAATAACTTTCTATTAGATAGTTTACTAAAACTGCAAAAAAGGGCAGCAAGAATAATTTTAGACGAACATGATTACACCAAACCTTCAAGAGAATTATTTCACGAATGTAACATTGTGCCAATCACACAAAGAATACTTTATCACAAATCATTACTAATGTATAAGGCAAAACATGGCTTAGCTCCAGAATATATGTCCAGTGTTATTGTATCAACTTCTGCAAACGAAAAATATAATACGAGATTTTCATCCTCAGATAATTTTATTATTCCAAAACCAAATACAGAGTTGTATAAGTCTAGTTTCTCGTACAATGGACCAAAAGTGTGGAATGCTCTTCCTAATTCAATAAAAAAAAATCAAATACAGTATCCGAATTTAAACATAAATACAAATCTATGTACTTTTAACATTACCATCATATTTTTACTGTAATGCCATATCATAATTGTTTATTGCATTTTAAATTGTACATAATCTTTATTTACCATTATTATTGATGCATTGTTTATTTGTAATGTAATTATTATTGTATTAAGAGAGCCTTATTGAAAATTGGTGTAATCCAAATGAGTCACTCTCTCTAAATAAAGATATTATTATTAATATTATTATTGGCTCACATCAATCAGCACGCTATAAATATTACTAGTGTTAAAACATTTAAACGGAAAAACCAACGGTCTAATCTATATAAAAACGAGAAGCATGGTTGAGCAGTTAGAGAAGATGGATAATTACATACAAACAAAGAAAATCTAGGGAGCTTTTTCATATATTTTATGTGAAAACGACAATGAGAATGATGGTCGTAGTGTGAACGTAGAACGTGAAGGTCGCTAAAAGAGCGTGATGAGGACAGCAAGGGCGTGCTAGAATCGTACTATGATCGTGAACAGCGTGGTATAGTCATAGTGGAAGCGTAGTTGGGTCGCAGTGAGAACGTGATAGTCGTAGTGAGGTCGTGATAACGTCGCTCTGCGATCGTAGCGCAGTCTCTCCGAATATGATCACACTTTCGCTACGCTCTCGCTACGATTGTACAGCGACCTTTGTGATCTTACTACGATCTTAGTGCGCTCTCACTACGCTTCTACTACGACCTGATTTCGCAAAGACCGCACCACGATTGTTTTGAACATGTTCAAAGTTGGCCACGCTCTTCACGATCTCGAAGACCTCACGACGAACGTGATACGACCTTACTGCGATCTACACGATCGCACTACGATCATCAAAATTTGCATTTTTTTTCACAGATCGTAGTGCGATCGTGGCCTAGTGGGACTGGGGTATAAGGTCGTATCACGGTCGTAGTGAGGTCTTCAAGATCGTGATGAGCGTGGTCAACTTTGAACATGTTCAAAACAATCGTGGAGTGGTCGAGGCAAGATAGGTCGTAGTAGAAGCGTAGTGAGAGCGCATTGAGGTCGTGGTAAGATCGCAAAGGTTGCTGTATCATCGTAACGAGAGCGTAGCGAAAGCGTGATTCTAATCGGAGAGACTGCGCTACGATCTCACAGCAACGTCATTACGACCTCACTACGACCATCAAGTTCTCACCGCGACCCAACTACGCTTCAACTACGACTTTACCACGTTTAAACCACGCTGTTTAGGACATAGTACGATTCTAGCACGCCCATACCGTCCTCATCTAGCTCGTTTTACGACCTGACTATGTTCCCTACTACGACCATCATTCTCATTTGTCATTTTCTCATAAAATATTTAATCTCTCCAGGTTTTGTTTGTCTGTATGTTATAAGAACCTCTTGTCCATTGCCTCTAACGGCTCAAATATGCTTGACACATCTGTGTCATCTGTTCTATTGTTCACTTATATATCGTCATTTGAACTTGAGGGACCAGCAATAGGTTGTAATTTAGGTTGGATTAGTCGGTCCGACATCATATCTCTGCTGAATCAGGAGTCGTTACTATCAGAGCTGCCTCTACATCTACCCCTATCAGCACGCCTTAGTGTTCTAATAGATTTTGGTGGCATGACTGTTTGTTTTCGAAAAATCTACGTACTAATCAGAAATAAATGGAAGCGTGTTAAGATCGTGTTGCAGTCGGATATCTCGTGGTATAGTCGTAGTGAGAACGTGATGAGCGTAGTAAGATCAGGAGAATTATAGAAAAAGCGTGGTGAGAACGTGGTATTATTGTAGCTGAAGCGTAATGAGGACGTAGTATCTTCGTGAAAACAACGAAAATTAACATTTGCATGCCGCTCATAACGCGCCCTTACCACGATCTGAATTAATTTTAGATCGCGGTGGGCGTGGGGCGATCGTGGCCTAGTGGGATTGGGGCTCAACGAAGAGTTATAAGGATTTTTTTCTAAACGCCTTCACATAATGAGCTCACATGATGGTCATCTACTATCATAAGTTAGTCATGCTCCATTTATTTACTTTATAATCAACAAAGTTTTTTCCACAAAAAAGAGTGCGGAGACCCTGCCCTTTAATCCGCCTCTCAGTTTTTTGTAAATTGCGTTAAAATATGATTGAATACTAAAGTGACCCTAAATAGTTTTTTTTCATCTCACCTGGCCCAACGGGCCAAGTGTGCTCTTCTCATCACTTGGCGTCCGTCGTCCGTCAATTACAAAAATCTTCTCATCTGAAACTACTGGGCCAAATTTAACTATACAATCATCATTGGGGTATCTAGTTAAAAAAAAATTGTCCGTAGACCCGGCCAACCACCCAAGATGGCCGCCATGGCTTAAAATAGAACATAGGGGTAAAATGTAGATTTTTGCTCTATATATCTCTGAAACCAAAGCATTTAGAGCAAATCTTACTTTGGGTAAAATGTTTATCAGGTTTGCCCCTGAATTGGTAATTTTAAGGAAATTTTGCTGTTTTGGGTTATTATCTTGAATATTATTATAGATAGAGATAAACTGTTTACAGCAATAATGTTCAGCAAAGTAAGATCTACAAAAAAGTCAAATAACGAAAATGTTCAGTTGACCCCTTAACGAGTTATTGCCCTTTATAGTCAATTTTTGTCATTTTATCGTAATTTTTTGTATTTTTAAAAAAAAATCTTCTCCTCTGAAACTACGGGACCAAATTTAACCATACTTGTTCACAATCATCATTGGGGTATCTAGTTTAAAAAATATGTCCGATGACCCGGCTTGCGAACCAAGATGGCTGACCTGGCTAAAAATAGTACATAGGAGAAATGCAGTTTTTGGCTAAAATCTCAGAAACCAAAGCAATCAAAATAATTGCTCGTTTGGTCAAGGTCTATCTGCCCTGAAATTTTCTAGGAGCCGTGTATTGAATATTAAATATTTCCAATACATTCATGTAAATTAGTGGCGTCGTGTAATAATTATAACATGCGCTTGTTCAACTGATTGGCCAACTAAATCGGTATACGGTACATGTATATCATTAAATCTGCACGGTCGGGGTGACCCATTAACACGAACTCATACGTCGTTCGGGTCAAGTATCATCACTCGAGCATTGCAGGTTAAATGACATATACCCTTTTGTTTGTCCCATATAAACTTTAACATATTATACTTTGGTAATTAACTTATTGAAAAGCGTGCAAAAGTAGCTAGCTACAATGTAGAAGGGTTGGTCAACTTCTATTACATTATGTAGTTCCTGAAATAAAAATTCCTTAATATTTAAAAACGTTTAGAATTAGGTTTTTCGTATTCGAAATCATGTATATGCTGTTTGAAATTATTATACCTGACACAATTCAAAGTTTATAAATGTATAAATGGTCTTTTGGAAAATGTTGTTTGTGCTGTATTCAGACCCCGCTACAAATTTGTTTTACATGCAAACGTATACAAATTGCGGTTTTTATCCAACGCAATCATACATGTACTAGGTTTGAACGTTGTTTTCAACTTGTATATATATATTTCAGATTTTCTTCTTTTGTGCACTGTTCTTAAACGTGAATGCAGTCTTTATAGACAAACACCCCTTTTGGACGATACGATTTACTCGAAAGAGGAACTTGTGAAAGCGTATTTTGATAGAGGCTACACAAATCTGGAAACAGTAAATGCACTTTCAGTCGGTCATGCAATTTACTTAAGCATTTCAACGATTAAATCTACGCCAGGTCGACTGTTGACCTCAATACGTTTGAGAATGCAGATGCATATTTTATTACGTCGGCAACAAACATGCTTGAGAGGTGAATCAATTTGAAATACAATCTAAAAAGAAAAAGTTCCGGTATGACAAATTTATAGGAAAGAAATGCTGTAACAGAAAGGAGATTTCATGACTGAGAAATGACCTTACAATAACTTATTGAAACCGAGATAAAACTTTTCCAATGCATAGAGGAATTACATTCAATATTGTAACGTGATCGAGGGGAGAAACGACACTGACACAGACGGACGGACATATCCATACTACGGCACGACAATACGACAATGAATCCTATGGTAATTCCCATGAACTAAATAATTCGTTATCTATTTACAAGTTTATTCACAAATGTACATCACTTCAGATGCATTGACAAAGTTAGCTGCAAAGTTTAACCATGTAAACTTTAAAAACCAAGTCCTTCAGTATCTTTACTGATTAAAACATTCAAGGAAAATCCTTACAGTCGTGACAGTACCACAAATCTAGTACCTTGACCAACTGACCTTTATCATAGAGTTTAATTACTTTCTCGCTAGACAAAACAAATAGGCATAACTAATTTGTTTTACCCTACACCCCAAGACATCGTTACTTGTCTTAATTAGTCTGACAGTTCAACTTTAACTGCAGATAATAAAACTAGCCATTTGTCAAATAAGCCTTGTGTCATTAATTTTCCCTGTACACAAATAAACTGTTATAAAGCTAATGAACTAGAGATAATTAAAAAAATATTTCAATATTAAAAAAGTATTGGTTATTTATATTTTGCCAAAAATGCTCCATTATTACCAATATTTCTTTTTTTATTTAAACTTATCAAAGTAGTTGTTGATTCAAAGAGTCCTGTTCATCCTTTTTTTTGTAATTACAACAAAATTGTTAGCTAATTTTTTTATAAGCCTTTTCTAATTATTATTCATTACTTCAATTTATAAATTAGTATACATTTATTAACATTATAATAATACTTAAATCTAAACCAGCAGCCATCCTTTACCGAGGTCAGTTGAGGCGCAGAGACCACGTGACAAAGAAACGGCACGGGAATCGGAGTTCTTGATGTGAGAATTTTGAGTTTTGAATTATGAATTTTGAATTTTGAATTTTGAATTTTGAAATTTGAATGATCCTTCTCGGCTTTCGTATCTAATATATCTTTTTAATCTTTCACATGTTTAGTATGATAAAATAAAACGTACATGAATTTCTAGTTTTAATACGATAAATGGCATAAATCATTGTTACAGATATATCACATCAGGTTGCTTTTGGTAAACTTTACAATGCACTAAACTAATATATATACAATTTACATATAATATTATTGATTGACTCACCATATTATTATTATATATAGTACTACATGAACTTATCGCTGAATGATTTACAGTAATTGGCTCCTCAAAGTAGTTTTGATGTTTCGAGAATATTAAGCTTTGCATGTGACTTTTCAGATGTTAATACGTTATCGCTATGCACATACTTTTGAGAATTCATCAAATTAAGCTGTTCATATGAGCTTATATCCTATTGTTAAACTAACGGTCTAATCTATATATAAGCGAGAAACGAGAAAGACTTATGGACCTCATCAACAAACGACAACTACTGAACATCAGATTCCTAACTAAGAATAGGCACAAGCAAATGTAGCGGGTTTAAACGTTTAAATGGTACCAAACATTCACCCTTATCTGAAACAGTAGTGCAACATTACAACATATAAAGACACACTTAAAATATCAATTGAAATGGCTTGACTCAATCAAAAGACATATTAACACATTTGCACATACATGAACGATTAAATTTGATCTATGTTACAATGTGAATACAAAATAGAATAAATAAGGGATGAATAATTAACGTAACAGAACCATACCGCTGCGAAATGCAATTATATCATACACAGCCAAATGAAAAGAATTGTCCTATTTAATTGATGATTAAAGAAATCGGAAAAGTATTGTTTGTTATTAAAGTTATATGAAGTAGATTCTGATCGGACAGTTTATTCATTAAAAATCTTTACAAAATTATCAGAAAATAAACGAGCTTTTACAATCTAGAATTACCTTTACTGGCATACATCAAATAAATCATTAAACCCTGTGAAAATTTCAAAAGGAATTAAAAATAGTGAATCCAATACATTGCCCCCATTGGTCCATGCACTCATGTAAATTTTTGTCCCTACCTTTCAAAAATGCATTTACTAGAATAAAGAATACTATGAAACACAACATCCGATAAATACAACAATACTGAACACCCCCATGATGATATACATAATAGGTACAATAAAAAATTTGGTTATTAACAAATATCATAACATTGTTCATTTTCCTGTTGCTGTAGACTTACATTTATTCCTGCAACCATAATTAACACTTTTTGTAACGTGGTTGTTGATGATATATCTGAAATGAATGAATCTAAGATGCAATTAAAACACACATGTTTTTTCATTGTATAGTAGTTACCTTAAGTTTGAGCTTTTGATTTTGCCATTTGACCAGGTACCTGCCGTTTTTTAATTTTCCTCGGAGATAGATATGTTTGTCATTTTGCCTTTTACATCAATTTAATGAGCAATTTTAAATATTAAAGTTGATATTGAAGATGCATGAAATTTAGAGAGTATAGCTTTCATTTAATACTCACAACGACAACAGGTCTGAATCAATCTCACGTTGTTTGATAACTGATATTTTATTTCCATTTTGTGTGTCTGTAAAAGAGGGACGAAAGATACCAAAGGGACAGTCAAACTCATAAATCTAAAACAAACTCACAACGCCATGGCTAAAAATGAAAAAGACAAACAGAAAAACAATAGTACACATGACACAACATAGAAAACTAAAGAATAAACAACACGAACCCCACCAAAAACTAGGGGTGATCTCAGGTGCTCCGGAAGGGTAAGCAGATCCTGCTCCACATGTGGCACCCGTCGTGTTGCTTATGTGATTACAAATCCGGTAAATAGTCTAATTAGGTAGGTCACATTCATGAAAGGGAAGGGGATTGTAGTTACGACGTAAGGAACATATCCGATATTATTTGTGAAACGGTTATTCCATAACGGTCAACCAACTCGTGATGGCGTCCGTAAAATTTACGAAGTGATGATTTCAACTTCACCATTAGGAACTCTTGGTTTAATAGCTTCCTTGTGAGCAGCAACCCTCTATCAAGAAAATCATGATAGGAAATGCAAGCACGGGAATATAGTATTAATTGGGAGATATACACCCCGTATGCAGGTGCTGCTGGAATGTTGCTACTTAGAAATGGAAAGTTCACAATTGGAAAGCTGAAATCATCTCTTTTGTCGTAAAGTTTTGTTTTCAACCGACCCTCATTGTCAATTTCTAGATGTAAGTCAAGATATGAAGCCGACTTAACTGTATCTGTAGTATCCTTTATCTCCAATTCGATGGGATAGATGCGTTCCACATAGTCACCAATTTTTGAATTGTTTAGTGAAAGAACGTCATCTATATAGCGGAAAGTACAGTTAAAGGATATTGCTAACTTCTTATCTTTCTTCCTAAGAAGTTCCTGCATGAAGTCAGCCTCATAATAATAAAGAAACAAGTCGGCAAGTAGAGGGGCACAATTTGTTCCCATTGGGATGTATCCTGAGAATGAGGTTCAAACAAATATGTATGTTGCTAACTTCACAATCTAATTGAAATCTAATCTGTGCAGACGTTCATTTTTTCGAAAATGCAGCTTTCAAGCTCAAACATTTAGCAAGTGTCGATATTGATTTTAAGTAAAGACATGCATTTAAGTAACCCAGAACTTATAGAAAGTTATGCCTTTCCTCCAAAAAAAACTAAAATATATGTACAATGACCTGGCAATTTAATTTTGAAATGTCTAAATATTGACGGGAAAATATGTTATCATGATATAAAATTTGAGTTCTTGGAAGACAGTGTACCACTATCACAGTTCCAAGCATTAAGATTGAAGGACAGACACAAATTGGATAAGAAATAACTCCGATGGAAAGTAAACAGAATTGCATGAAGACTGGTTGAGGGCTATACATACATACATCATTAACACCAGGACGCGCGTTTTATCTACATAATATTCATCATAAGTAGCACAGGAATCGTTTAATAAACTGTAAAAGTTGTTAAAAGAAAATGCCAGGCTAAACATATTGTAAAACAGACATTTGTTTGTCCATAAAAGACCTACATAACTAAATATAACCACCTAGAAACCTATAAGAATAAATCAAAGTTGAGGAGTATAAAACACTACAAATTCCCTAGAAAAATACAAAAAAATTTTGCAAAATAAAGGCAACAGTAGTATACTGCTGTTCAATAGTCATAAACCGATTAAACAAACAAAGCCGGTAAACAAACTTAACCCGAGGGAAACACATCAACTATAACTTGTATAAGAGGAAAACAATGTAACAACAGAAACACACGAGCAAAAATAACAAACATAGAAACAGACTGTAGATAGTGACTGCCAAACCAGCTGCAGCAATCTTAAACAATAATATACTGAATTTATGATAAAAAATATATGCAGGAAGTTAAATTTGTGTGTTATATTACCTCAGCATTATATTCAGGTCTCTTCGATTTCATTTCAAACTTGAAAATACTTTGATGGTTGGCATCGCAAATATCATATGCAGAAAAACGTCTGCAAAATCAAAATAACGAAACAATGAATTGTTAAAAAACACGTCAACATTTATAGAAACGTACTATTTGATCGCAACTACAATACTCCTGATCTGGTACAAGATATTTTATGAAAAAAATGGTGAATTGAACCTGGTTTTATGGATAACCAAACATCCGGCTAATATGGCAATGTTTAAAAAAAAACGCAAAAAGACAACATTACGTGCCAGGAATACAGTACAACAACAGCGCAACAGCACTCAAGAAAAAGTGCAATAACAATATACCGAGGGAAATTCAAAATGGAAATTCTTTCATCAAATGTCAAAATCGAAAACTCAAACACATCAAACAATTTGATAACAACAATCATATTTACGATTTGGTACAGAAATGTTCCTATGTGATAGAATAAACCTAGTTTTATAGCTTAATATCTCACTTGTTTAAAAATGCATAAAATTAATTATATTGACAGGACAGCTAAATGACTAAAACTGTACAGCTTAAACTATTTTTTTTTCACTCCAGTTTTTGTCTGGTAACAGATCAATCTTTATCCTCATATTAATTTTTATTCATTGAATATACATCTGCAGGGTGGAAGTTGATGATAAATGAAACAGAACAAGGCAATAATGGTATGTCACTACATGCAATGCTAATTCTGTGTGAGTATGTTAATCTTCAGCCTATACCTGAGCATAGCACTACCGATTAGTTCACTGATTATCATATACCAAAAAAGTTCCTCGATCTGTTTAATTCCTCATTTAATGTTTTGACTTTGTAAAAATACGCAAATGCAAACCTCGTATACGCATCCGGTCTCCCTTTTTCGAAGTTCATGCAGGTGTTGTTCTTTTACATTGACTTGTATTCCATTATGCATTAATAAGATTAAAACATTTAACTACTGTATCTCATTTAAAGGAAGCTATTAAACCAAGAGTTCCAAATGGTGAAGTTGAAATCATCCCTTCGTAAATTTTACGGACGCCATCACGAGTTGGTTGACCGTTATGGAATAACCGTTTCACAAATGATATCGGATATGTTCCTTACGTCGTAACTACAATCCCCTTCCCTTTCATGAATATTACCTACCGAATTAGACTATTTACCGAATTTGTAATCACTTAAGCAACACGACGGGTGCCACATGTGGAGCAGGATCTGCTTACCCTTCCGGAGCACCTGAGATCACCCCTAGTTTTTGGTGGGGTTCGTGTTGTTTATTCTTTAGTTTTCTATGTTGTGTCGTGTGTACTATTGTTTTTCTGTTTGTCTTTTTTATTCTTAACCATGGCGTTGTCAGTTTGTTTTAGATTTATGAGTTTGACTGTCCCTTTGGTATCTTTCGTCCCTCTTTTAAAATGTTTAATAGAAACATATGATACAACAAAGCAGTTGATATTCTAATAATTGTTTTGACACAATAGCTCACAAAAATGCATATTTTTGTATGATAGTTCTGTGTGATTACGATCAGATTTGTTGTGCCTGTATAAAGACAGTTCTGTTTTATATACCAATCGTTTAATGTTTATCGTGTGTGATTAATAATTATGAAAACCATACACATAATGGTTACACACCCCTTCTTAACGTAGCCTAATTGAATACCATTCGGACTGTCAATTTTCATAATTTTTCTGCCGCAGTTCAGTCATCTTAATGTCAACCAACAAGGCTTCATCTTCATCTCTTAAGAAAATTGACACCTCTTCTTCTTTGTGTTTGTTATTTGTGTCTCCTTTATCTATATTTGCGTCTATAATTATATGATGTTTTTAATATATTTAATTTTTTAACCCGACTAAACAACAAAAAAGACATAGCAAGTGTATCAACCGTTTGTTAAAGCCACCGTTTAATTGTGGTTTTTCTTGTTTACTAAGTAGATACAATTAGAAGACGTGGTATGATGACCAATGAGACAGCTCTTCACAAGAGACAAAATGACACAGAAATTAATAACTATAGGTCACCGAACGGCATTTAACAATGAGCAGAGATTATACCACATAGTCAGTTATAAACTTGCATCGAAATGTCAAATGTAAAACAATTTAAACTAAAAAAACTAACAGCCTAATTTAATGTACAAAAACAAAACATGAAAAACAAATCTGTAACACTGCAACAAACGACAACCGCTGAATTATATGCTTTTGACATGGGAGACGGGACAGTGGTGTAAACGAACAACATAAGATCAAACTATAAAAATCAGTTGTAAAAGGTTTAACTTATCTGATTGACACAGAAAGAAATACATCTAACCTAAAACAGAGTGGACGTTGCAAAGAACTTGTACATCCCAACAACAAAAAGACAAACGACAACCACTGAATTATATGCTTTTGACATGGGAGACGGGACAGTGGTGTAAATGAACAACATAGGATCAAACTATAAAAATCAGTTGTAAACGGTTTAACTCATCTGATTGACACAGAAAGAAATACATCTAACCTAAAACAGAGTGGACGTTGCAAAGAACTTGTACATCCCAACAACAAAAAGACACTGAGTGCAGATCTGAGAGTACTCGCAGTTACTGACAGCGAGTCCAAATCCAATACCTTACTTATAAAAACAAATTATTAGCCTAATTATTATTCAGTACATATCCAACATCAAATGGATTTAGTGTAAAAAAAAGTCATAAACAGTCAGAGAAAAACATGACCTTGTACAATGCAAAGATACAGTTATCGACAGATTGGAGCATTATGAAAGTGCATATGCATATATATATATAACATTAATATATGGTTGCTTTTAACCAAATCTTTATATTTATGGAAGAATTCAGTGAAAGTAATTACAATTGATATTATTTTACCATCAATGCATGAAACGCTTATAATATCTTTGTCGTCTTTTTTACATCGTATAACTTTGTAATTTACTGAAACAAAATGAGAACAAATGATAAGCAAATCAACAACAATATCTTTTCAAATATTCATTTACTCTTTGTTTTCACATTTTGTATTTGATTATTCCGGCTGAAGTAAAATACTGAAAAGTAATTTGGACGCACTTAACTAGATATACATAAAAGCATAACATGACAAAATCTTAAATATCCTCAGATATTACAAAATTAACAATAAGACTAATATTATGCCTAAAGATAAACGGATTGTTCTAATTTTTCTTAGGACTCTCAATTTTCAAAATCAATCAATGGGAAATGTCCAAAGCGGTAATTCAAAGTTGATTCTTAACATCCATGAACGTGTATAGCTATTTTGATGACTACATTTTTAGGAACCTTTTGGTCATAGACACAGTATATGCAAAACACATTCAGTCACAATGGCGCCTCACTGTGACATTGACACCTGATAGAGTTTTGAATTACCTTGCAGTACGTCATTCACGTCACGAATGTTTAATGCATGTAGCATTTTGCATCACATGGTGTATCGTCATGTGACGTTTGTTGTAGTACGTCCTTTAAGTGTCGTGGGAACAAATAAATATAATCATAATAGAATTCAAAATGAATATTCTCGTCGCAATTTCGGTGACATATACTTAGAACCCCCATATTAAGAGTTACAAACCTTGTTCGCTAATTTTCAGACATATACTATAGAACAAATAGACCAAAAAATCGCCAACCATCATTTGTAAAAACACGCGTCATATTCGGGATATTTATAAACCGGAAGTGAGTTATATATCGATATTTGACCGGAAGTGATGTTTCATCTTCATTTGCTCCATCTTGTTACATTTTGGATACAATACAGGCAAAAAGGATCATACATGTGATGCCTTTTACCTGGATAGACGTCATTATTGAAAATTCAAGATGGCCGCCATGATCGGATGGACTTTTTTCGTGGCTACCCCCCTAATATGATTACATACACCTAAAGACATATTCTTACCAATTTTCATGATTGTATCACCATTTGCATGATTTTAGTGATAAGCTGCCCAACTAATATTCGAAATTGTCATTTTACTTCAAATACATGATATAGTCGTTTTGCCTTTAAATGAATACTAAAGGAGAGCTCAGACAAATTCAAATAACAGCATTTTTCATGTTTCCCTATCCCATTTATGTTCTCTTGTTTAGTTACTCTTGTAGCTATACATAGCTTATTCTATATTAATATATTTATGTTAATACTAAGTAGGGGTTGTCAATTGAATTTAAGGAACAACAAATGGATTTTTTTAACGACCTTGACTGGCTATACAGCCCTCGCAAAGGTCGGCTCGGTGCCCGAAGGCGATTGGTGAGCGTTTAAATATTTTTTGCCGGCATTGGTCAGGAACAGGTAGTGGTGGCCGTTTTGAAGGTCGCCATCTTGGTTTTGTGAGTTCTTGTTGGTTTGTTTACTATTTTTGTTGTTATTTCTTCACAACGGCTGCTTTCAGGGCCAGTTTGGTCAGCTTGGCAGCCCGCTATCCCTCGATGATGGAGTACTGGTAGATGAGTCTTGGACGTAGTGCTAAAGATGACAGGAAGCGTTATCAGGACCAAAGGCGTGAGGCAGTGAAATTAAGGGCAACCATCTTACACCTAGGATACAGCTCTCGGTCGTTAATCCGCATAACACCACCCATGATACAATGGGGTTTGGAGTGCATTTTAACGCGGGAATACGCCAACTACTACGTTTACTGTACGGCGTTGGATTGGTTTCTGTCATCTAAAGTAGTAAGTCGTTCATCGTCTAACTGCAAACACTCATCGAAGATAGCGGGTAAAGTAAAGCTGGTCCAGCACGTCCGTTCAGCTGTAATGACTGAGACGTGACTGAATTTAAGGAAGATTTATGGTATACCGCCAACTTGGATTGTATAATCACAGTTCAAATCGGTCTAGTTATTTGCCTAAATCTGCTAATTTGGAGACAGATTTGCAATTTAATGGTTAGACTCATTATCTATGTAAAGAAAACTTGGTGATTTTATTGTTTTATTGCACTATTCAAAATATTTAAACAAATATACTTGACTAATAGGTTTTTTTTTACTTGTAGCAAGAAAACAAGTTCAGTGACACCATTTTTTTTATTTTTTTTTTTATTTAAAAAACATATAATAAAACCTATATTCTCACACTTATTCAAAATTCTATCTCAAAGAATTTTTTTTATGCACACACAAGTGTGTTTTTTCAAGAACATCTAGAGACAATTTTCAACGACTCGTAGCTTGTAAAATAGCACAGTGACCCATTTTTTTATTATATTATTGTAAAAAGCATAGTCAAATCTTCATTTTAAGAAATTATAAGAAAGTTTTGTCTCAAAAAGTCTTTGCTTATTATCTACCTTAACCATGTTAAATCATTTGTAATCGTGTCTTGTTGATAATTTGCGAGTTTTAAGTTTCATTCTGCTATAATATGGTATTTTTTTATATAAAGCAAAAAAGCACACAGAGAAATCGTCTTTAGAGGGCAATAACTCTAATTTTCGATTTCAACGAAGCAGATCTAGTGCTGCTGATAATCTATTAAATTAAATGTTTCTCTTTTTCTTTTATTGCTTTCATGATAATAGGCATAAAGACAAAACATAAATGGGGAGTGTGCCCGTGGAACACAGATGATGCCTCCGCTGTGCAATTAATATGTTTATAACGGCATACAACTCCTAAACGGTCAAAGTGATACCACCCAATTTTTAAATTGATCTGTATTATGGGGCAATAAGCATGGTTTACAAGTTTTTCAACATTTGGCTGACGCAAAGTAAAATTAGAGAACGATAATGAAAAATTCAGCATTTTGTTTTAGTTTATAGAGGGAAATAACTCCAAAAACTGTAAAGTTGACCTCACTTAATTTCGATCTTGATCTGTGTTTTGAGGTAATAAGCATTATGGATAAGTTTCATATCTTTTGGTTTAGGCAAACTAAAATGGGAGAACAGAAAAGAAAAGTTCAGCAAATTGTATGTCTATAAAGGGGCATAATTCCTAAACTGTAAAAGTGACGCCACCCAATTTCTAAATTAACCTGTATTATGTGGCAATAAGCATTGTATATGAAATTAGTTTTTTTAACAAAACCGTCTCTACCATTTTTCTTAAAATGTCCTGTACAAGGTCAGGAATATGACAGCCCTTATGGTTCGTTTGCATGTATGTTGTGTCTTTTGGTTTTGGTTTTTTTTTTGCATTCGGTGTTCTGTTGTTTCGTTGTTTTCCTCTTATAGTTGATGTGTTTCCGTCGGTTTTAGTTTGTAACCCGGATTTGTTTTCTCTCAATCGATAGTGTCTATAACTTCAGAAGTTGGAGCTTATTGGTTTATTATATATAGTTATTTTCGTACACAAAGAATGTTTTTATATAAGCGGAATCAAATGCATCAACACCATTGAACAATCTGAATACCTTCTGTAAATATATATATAACATCATATTTGTGAACGTTATATTAAGCATTTCATAATGCCTTCATTACTAACGTTTACTGACATATCTTGACACCAAAAACATTATTCAAAGATTTGTAAATTTCAACAGGAAGTTTAAACGTAACTGAAATGCATTTTCCCCAATTAGAAAAATTTAGGGCTGCTAATATAACGAATGCAATAAATAGCAATGCATCAACAAATAACACAATATATAAAACAATACTGAACGATCCAATTATGATATACAAGATGAATACAAATGTGAATTTTGGTATTAAGAAACTTGTATAACAGCAGTCGTTGGCAGTTCGCGGTAGAAGTTCACTAATTCCTGCCGACAAAATCAATATTTTCTGTAAAACAGGCTGCTTTGCAACATCTAAAAAAGAAAAAAGTTCAATTAAATTATGAGTACGATTTGTCGTTATTAGGACATGTTTAGGGGACTTACAAAGAAAATGATGTTTACGTTCTTTTATGCAGTAAATCCCTTGACACCATTTTCGAGTATGGTCTTGAGGAAACGATGAAAGTCCGTCGGAAGGGGACGATAAACGGCTTACCCGTGTTAAAAGAGAGCCCTATCTCTTGCACGTAAAAGACACCCTTGTAGATTTCGAAAAAGAGTAGGTTATTGCCGCTACAAGGCAGCACTTGCACCCGCAAAGTGGACAGGGATTAAAATAATTTGCAAAACTTGTTTCCAAATCCACTATAAATAAATATGTTTAAACTAACCTTTACCCTTACCATAAAGCAAACAATGTTTGAGTAAAGGATGACAGGATTGTATGCCAGTAGTTATGATATTGATTGCTTGCTCAGAAAACTTCTGACCATATATTCATATGACATAATACCAAAGTTTACAGACGTATTGCTAATACCCTAGACACGCGTTTTGCCTACAAAAGACTCATGAGTAATCAATGATAATTCATGTCAACACAGAAGTGCTAATTACGAGTTGTGTATTTTAGTCTTGTGTGTGTAATTCTATTTTATTCTTTTTTGGCGAGTAAGGTCTCTTCCTAAATTGATTATTTTGTATGTTGTTTAAAATACTTCCGTACGCACACACTGAGATAGAAAGTGAAAATGAAAGGCCTACAACAAAATCAGAATTGAAACCAATTAATGACCTATAAAAGACCATGGGATAACTTATTGTGAAAACCTTTAAACAAGAAACCAAACGGCCTGATTTATTTGCTAGCTTTTTTTTTGTTTTTGATACCAACTGAGCAGGGGTTTTGTTCAATGCCAAATAAAAGGGGAGTTATCATTTATACGGTATGAAATCAACGCCATGTTTGTGTGCTGATTGTACTATATTCAATGATATGCAGACTGCTGTTTACATACCTAAAGTGTAGTAGTTAATATGTAATGCGGTAGCAAAACTCGTGATTAAAATAGCGTCGATAGACTTTTCTGCTTTTCATATGGTAACTGTTATGACAACTTCCGTAGAGGTTAAGAGATGTCTGTTGAAAAGCATATGTTTTTTTTTTTCTAAACAAATTTACTTTCTCATTATAAGTTCTACATTTGATAAACCAACCTCGCAGTTACTACTTTCTGCTTAATTTGTTATGTCCTGTCACATTATTGGACTAATTGAATGTTTAAGTAAACCGTTATATATTCACCCATATGTATGTCAGTTTCAATCTTTTGAATGCTTTTAATCTATCATTCTATAGCAATAATTATAATTGTTTGGGTGTTCACTTTACATGCAATTGGTATCTGCCTTACTTGATTAATGTTATTCAAAAGATGGTATCATACAGTTTTCAAGTACCAAATCATCATATAGTATATACTAACATTTAATCTTTAATGACTGTATGTCTGGTTCAACTTCACACTGTGTTAAAATGGCTGTTAATTTTCCAGTTTTAGCATCTGTTACCTAACAATTAAATCACAAAAAGAAATGTATATACCTATTCTCTACCAGGAAAACGACTCACGGTGTTATGGTATGTTTCTCTAATAATAACAAGACATAAAATATAAAAAAAAAACGTGTTGGAATTGCACAGAGACTTGCATTATTTTTTACACAATATATATGAAATAGATTAAGCTTTTCTAATTTACATTTCAAAATAATATAACTGCTGAAAAATAAAATTCAAATGTCGACTCAGCATTTTATACTGGAAATGTGTTTACTTTAAATATTGTATAAACTAGCATATCAGTTTTTTTTACTTACCTCAAACTTATATTCATTGTTTCTCGATTTCAATTTGAAACGGAAAAGAGAAATGTGGTTAGAATTGCATATTTCATATCCAGAAAAAAGTCTGCAAAGTTAAAACGAGATGAGTATTAAAAACATTGCTCGGCGGTTATTTTCCTATGATAATGACATTTTTGTTTTTAAAGACGTTATCATTTTTTTTATATTCAAAACGAAAATTGCGCCGGTTATCAACACTACATGATTTTATACAACATGTGTTTAAATTTCAGTAGTAAACAATTAATGAGTTTTGGAACTATCTCTCATGTTATATTAAAATTATGTATCAAGCTTTTGAATTTCAAAAGTCAAAGATTATTTTGCTTAAATATATAATAGAATAGATATATACTGTTGCATCAACTTATTTTAACCTTCACTCATATCAATTTCTTCACTTGTTTACTTCAATAAGAAATGTAGCACAAAATATTTTGCTACAGAAATGTAGAGGACAACTTATCTCTTTATAAAAGTAGTCATGGATTTAAAAAAAAAATGAAAAACATACCAAAATTTTGAAATTATTTTATGATTAATATTTTTATCACATAGATTAGTAAAAAAAAAACAAAGATTATTGTTTGATAGTTACACACCCTCTCTTAACATATCCTAGTTTCACTCCATTCGGACTGTCAACTTTTAAAATTCTTCTTTGGCAGCTCAGTTCATTTAGCCTTACTTCAAGTAACAATCCCTCATGTTCATCCTTAAGATATATGAACACATCCTCTTTTTCTTGTTTGGTATTTGAATCTTCCTTGTTCACATTCTCGTCTACAAAGACGAAAACAATATGTGTTTTTAAGGTAGATTCATGGTATACCGCCATCTTGAATCAATTGTACATTTGCAATCCACAATCGGTCTAGTTCTTTGAGTAAATCTGCAAATTTGGAGATGAATTTGCAATTTATTGGTAAGAGTGTTCATTTGTATAAAGAAAAATTAGGAATGTATTGCATTAAAAAAATGTTTAAACAGATAACAAAAATTTGTGATTTAAGAATAATTTTTTAAAGGGAGATAACTTTTTAAGTAAAAAAGCTATACTCGATTGATAGGAAAATTTATTTTTTAGTTGTCGCAAGAAAACGAAATTCGGTGACCCTGTTCTTACTTTAATTTTCCTGAAACATATTATAAAACCTATCTTCTTATATCTTATTTTAAAATTCCTTCTCATAAATTTGTATGCACAAATTGTATTGTTTCATGAACAATCTATGCAAATTGGGCAATTCTGCACAACTCGTAGCTTACAAATAGCAATGTGACCCATACTACTATTATATTTTTCAACAAAGCATAGTTAAATCTTCAATTTGGAAAATTATAAGCAAACTCTATCTGAGTGAATATATACAGATGATCAACCTTAAGTTCTGAGTGTTGAAATATGATGATGACATGGAAGAGACATTGATTGAAGAAAATCAGATCTTGTCTAGTAAACTAGATTTCGTTAATATTATTATACGATACTTCATTACTGGTTCCTACTCATCAGTATATATTCAAAGAAAACCATGGTGTGTCATTTGTAATAAACCCATTTGGAGCATCTTATATCAAACCAATACTTTAATTTGTTGGTGTCTCGTTACTCAATCTTAAATCTTAAGTCTGTTTATTGTTTTGTTAATTGTTGTTTCTCGTTTTCTCGTTGAGTTTTATTTTGTTTTCTGTTTTTATGCGACAATATTTTATTTTTCATTGAGTTTTATTGTATTACCTTCAACATAGGACACACTTATAGTATCTCTCTTCTCCTCTTTAGATCGAATAACTTTGTAATTTACTGAAAATACAGAAAATAAAATAAATGGCTTCATTTACAATTGTATTGGTACGACGCTGACTGAATAGTGTTTCGACATTATCACAGTAGTCTTTAAAAAGCCTGTTACCGGTATTTGGAAAAAGAGTGACGAACATCCTTACCCACTTTAATCTGACTACAGTTATAGCTGATACCATATCAACCTATTTGATTAAGTTTTTTTCTGTGTTGTCTTTATTGTTAGTCTGTTTTGTTGTTTAATATGCTATGTTGTACTGTGAGTATAGCTTTCGATTTCAAATTATTACCTTCTTTGTAAATCAATCAGATGGTTGTTCTTTTATTTTTAAAGACTTACTGCAAAATATATAATGACAATTGCTACAGTTTTGCTGTAAATATCAGGAAATCTACGCTCTTTATCAATATTTGCAAGCTTATTTGAAGGATCGACTTAATCTTTACATTTGACTGGGGTTTTTCTTCTTCAACAATGGGAATTATAGATATACATTCCTTGTTAAAGACCTTGACGAATCATGTTTTTTGAAGAAGCATACATATGTCAATAATAACTTCGCCTTAGATTAAATTACCAAACTTTTGGATTGACAACTTATTTGTTGAGCTTTTTAAATTGATATTTCAAAGGTGCTATTTTAATACTTTAATACCTATTTCGACTTTCAACATCTCAAAGACAAAAATCATATATCTCAGTAGGCTTGAGATTAAGGATACTACTGAGACCTAATGTCTTTGTTGTCTCTTATCTATTAATTTGTACATAAAACATCATCTTGCTGTGAGATTGTAGAAGCTTTACAATTATGAAAAGTGTAATAAAATTTATTTTTTGAAATCATATTTTGTTCATCATATCATTTACAATGTATCATGGTATTGCAAAAGGTCATTGTCTTCGCCTGTTTATGATAGCTTAACACTTAGTCCATTGGTTGTTGGATGTGTACTGATTGATAATTTAGTCTAAGATGCATGATTTTTTTAATAGTTTTATTGGCTTTGATCTATCTGTCAGTAACTACCAGTGTTCTCGGATCTGTACTTTGTTGTTTGGATGTACAAGTATCCGTACGTTAACATTTTGTTGTTTTGTTAGATGTATTCCCATTTGTGTTTAGCCAATTATAGTTTGTTCTTGTGTTCTTATGTCGTTCTGTTGTACATTGACTGAGGTAAGAGGACATTTTTGCGCAAACCAACCAGTTTAACCCCGCCACATTCTGTTTGTTCCTTTCCGAGTCAGAAAACTGTAATTCGATGGTTGTTATTTGTTGCTGTGCCGAACTCTAAGGCAAATTCAAAACGGAAAGTCCGTAATTAATCAGCAAAATCAATCGCTCAAAACTGTTATATGCTCTCTGTGACATATTTCCCATTTCCATTTTCAATTTCAATCAAACGAATGGATAACAAATGTTATATTTCTGAATTGGGAATAGACAAAGCATTGCGATGTCTTATAATAGCTAAAAATAATTTTTTTTGTTAAACAAAAGTGTTCCCCGAAGTCCAAGCCAAGACAATCAATCAAATATATACTTTCGAATTGGTATTTAAATGCATGCATCAAAGACGCTGTTATATATGATTGATTCAATGGATTGATTGTCAGTTTTTAGATATTTTATGACTGCACATTTTTAAAGATGGGATAACAAGAGTGCCAAAACAGAACAACCGACTTCGACATATATTGAATCTTGAATAAATTCTCTCTATTTTGAATGACTGCGGGGTTTTTTTTCAGGGTTAATTTGACAGCACAATAATGCATTGTTAAAACAATAAACATATCAGTAGATTCTTTCATTTTTTTTTCTGCAAATAAATAGAATTAAAAATCTGCAACAGCATATACTACTAACCTGACTTTGTGTCTTTAGATCCCCCTGTAAATTAAAAGGACATTTAACCAGAACTGTTACATTTATGACGAACATTTTCGTCAACTAATATAAGATAAAGAAAACAAATCAGGATTATAACATTTGTTCATAAATGACTCACAAGTGGCGATCGAAACAAATGTTTAAAAATCAGAATAAAGTACGGAATTAGAGGGCAATGAGAAACCAAAATTTCGAAAAGTTTTGCTGTTTTATCTATTTTTTTATACTAAGAAGTAAACAAGAGTATACAAAATGTGAAAACAACACGTTTAAATTTAATGGGTCCGAAGCGCTTTTCTGGATTTTAATTCATCAGGAATGCTCAAAATCGAATATTTGAAATAACCTAAATTATTAGCCAATTCCTGTTAAGTGAAAAAAGTAACAAAGATACCAGGATTAAAATCTAGTGTTTTGCCTGCGGAAGTTGAAACCTTTGTTCCTTATACTTACAAAATTCATAAACAGGCAAATTTAGAAAGGTTTGTTATTAATCATGTCAGAACCGAAGTACTGAACACTGAGTACTGTATTGTGTAATACAATAAATGAAATTGTTCTGTATGACCATTTTATGATTATTCGATGTCAATAGCTGTTTCACATGATTTATACAACCCGCCAAAATAAATCTATATTTGAGAATGGAAATAATGAATGTGTCAAAGAGACAACAAGCCGACCATGGAGAACAAACAGCTGAAGGCCGCCAATGGGTCTTCAATACAGAAAAAACGCACTCGGAAGGCGTGCTTCAGCTGGCCCCAAAAAATGTGTACTTGTTCAGTAATAATGGAAGTCATACTTAACTCCGAAATACATAAAAAAAAAACTTTCATTAAAAATCATACAAGACTAACAAAGGCCAGAGTCTCCTGACTAGGAAAATAAACATCCTTTATTAATATATAATAAAGATTATATGGTCAAGGTGACGATATTAAATATCATACACTGCATCAACTCTCACCCAATATAATATTTCGAGAACAATTGGAAATATGTGTGGGGTAGGGTTGATACGATGTTATATTAAAAAAGCAATATTGTATTTCAATAAAATATTTGATTCTAGTAATGATGTTTAATCAAACTCAATTATACTTTAAATTACAATTATAAAATCAAGGAAAATTGATCGCATTGTCCTCATGCAAAGCTCATACTCTGTCCAGGAATTTTCTTAAATTAAGATCCTAACCTGTTTTATCAGCAATTCAACATTTCTATTGAGCTGTTGGTATTCAAATAAGTTTTCTTTTAGCAACAAAGAAGAAAAATTAATTTGTTTAAAGTCGCATCTGGTACAGTAAAATTGAAATTTGTTTTTGTTATTCTTTTTCCCTTTATTTTAACGCAAATAAGCATTACCATTTGTTTTAAGTGTTGTTAATGAGATTGACTAGTCATTCAAAAATATCCGAATCAGTAACACAATGCGTGTACTTCCTTAGCCTACAATCTAAATTTAAAATTGGTTTAATATACTAAATGGATCTTTTACAAAATAATGGGTAGTTATGTCAAGTACAAGTGGATTGCGATAATGAATTCAGTACTCACGTTTCTGGTGAATTATAATTGTATCTAATTCATCAATATGGTTCATCACAGTAGAAATGTTGTGTTGTTTTGTAGATGTCATTGTTGATTATCTGAAATATTCCTCTTCCTTAACTTTAACAATCTTTCGTACCTGTTTTCCTCGTCACTATTTTGTTAGGTTTTATTCAGTATTAATACAAACGTTGATTTAATTGATTCATGTGCATGTAAATACCCGTTATCTTTTTCAAACGTTAAACTTTCTATTTATTGTTACCTATGAAAGTCAAAATTATATCACAAAATTTAATTTTATCAGTTTGCGGTATGCGTTTTCCTTAGAAACCATTGTGAAGCACAAGAATATCAAGACATGCAAATATATGTTTTGTGAGAAGAAAATTGCAATATGGAACTACTGAACCTTGTTCAAAAGAATAGAGAAACTGCTGCTGCATTATATATGATAGGAAAAGGCACAGATTTGACATGTGTAGATCAGGTAATTTTAATTTAGTAAAAAATTGTGAGATAGAGCTTCAAATAGGGAGTAAATTACAATCTGTGGTAAAAAAAAAAACAAAAAAAAACGCAAAAATGGCATGTTCTTTCAAAACTGATAAATGTGACTTTGAAACGCATTCGGAAATGACTTTAAAAAGCATGATGTCTCTTGTGTATTCTAATAATATTAATATTATTACTATCATATTTAATAACGAAAACATAGTAATCACTTTTAATTTAGTGTATTTATAAGACGCTCTAAATCCGACATTAACCGGATATAGGGAGATATCGTCTATCCGTGTTAAGCATTGTGGAACGAGTCGTAAATTTGTTTTGCTCACACATTATTGTCAACATAATGGAATTCTACGTGACTGTCATACAAGTGAGATTTTTAGCTAGTTATGAAACCAGGTTTAATTCACCACTTTCAACATAAGGAATGACTGTACCAAGTCAGAAATAGGACAATTGTTTTCCATTTGTGCGATGTGTACGAGCTTTTGATTTTGTCATTTGATAAAAAGCTGTCCGTTTTGAATTTTCCTTGGAGTTGAATATTTGTATTTATTTTTATAATTTATTTTTAAAGCATGTGTAGTTTGTGGTACTTTTTTCTAAACATATACTCATGAAAATGGCAAACAATAATGCACGTACCAAGTCAGGAAAATGACAATTAGCCTCCATTAGTTTGGTGTGTCAGAGCTTTTAATTTGTCCCTTGATAAGAGACTTTCCATTTTGAATTATCCCGGGAAATCGATATTAGTATTATTAAATTTTCAAGTAAATTTGCATTAGATCTGCACCGATATTCACAGACGTGCTTACACATAGAATACACGAATGCATTTAGAACACTTCAAACCTATTTAATAAATTATTTGGTATACAAGCCATTCAAATTTGATAAATTATTTTACTTACGCTTATATGTATAGGCTCTGGTACGCAAAACTATAATTCGTATTACATGACTAAATATAAACAAGGCTATAACATAATTCAAATTGTTGTCTAGTACTATTTTAAAACACTTATAATATAACAAAAGAATAAAATAGTATAGGGATTACTGCCATATGTATAAAATGTTCCGTAAGAACTAAAATTCATATATGTATGATATTTCAAAATATCATGGGACAGAAGGAGAATGAAGGTCGGTTAAAGACAATTTCAACACGAAATTTTTGTTTTTAAATATATCTATGATGGTGCAAAAGTGCCATACAAATTCTCGCAACCATATTGCCGTTACATGCTAAAGTTATGAAATGATCAATAAATCAATTAATAAATAATTTGGATAGATACTCACAACAACAATAACAAGGAAAACAACTTATAACTGTGGTAATGCAGAAGATTTATCCGTCATCCTGTATTAGTGCATTGTTTACTAACACTTATATTTATAGGCTCGTGCACGCAAAAATATAAAAAGTGTTTGTGGTAACATGAAATATTTCAGATCAATTACCCAACTAAACTGATAAAATAAGAGCAACACGATGTGTGCCACATGCTGAGTAGGATCGCTTACCCTTATGGAGCATCTGAGATCAGCCCAGTTTTTGTTCGAGTAATTGTCGCTTAGAAAACAAAATTCTATGTTGTGTTTTGTGTACTATTGTTTGTCTTTTATGTTGTCAATTTAATTTCGGTTTATGAGTTTGAATAACGGTACATGTTTTGGAGTTTGTAAACTTTTGGTTCAAACGCATCCGAAAACATTCGAATCAAGTTGAAATAACATTTACTGTATATTCTTATTAGAAAATATGTAATCATTGTATGAGCTATTCAATTTTATGATTGTTTTCTGACAGAACAATAATACAGCTCTCCATTATGCTAGTTCAAAAGGATTTAACGAGGTGGTAGTCAGGATTTTAGAGGAAAACACATCCATGATTGATAACCAGGGACAGGTTTGTTTTATATGATAGTACGATTCGTACAATAAAAGAAAAATTGTTCTGGATCAGAAGGCTACATATCCATAAAACATAACTTTACGTTTGTAGTCTAACAGTTTTCAGCAATTGCTAATGTACTACATACTGTCCCCTTTACGTTAACAGTCCAACACTCAACGATTGCTGTAAAAAGATAGGTTTTATACTTTTAGAAATAGGAGAATAACAAATAACACTTACACGGTTACTTTGACAACATCCAACACAAACATTATCAAAAACATTAAGTCAGGACAACATTATCCAATGACATTAGTTACCACCGCATATTACCGCGACAGTAGTTTGCCAATATTCACAAATCTTTTATTTAGAGACGAACAAGCTTATATCTAAAATTAGAAATAAATGAAGTATGTATGTATTGTGAATTTAGAAACATTTTTCTTGATTTACCGTAAATTCTTTCATAATCAAGAATAATAGGACTTCAAAGACTATGCAATATTTTCCTCAGGAAGGACAAACTGCTGTACATCGGGCATTGCTTCAGAGCAACACGGAGACTTTTGTTACACTAGTGGCATTTGGCGCCAATATCAATATATTAGATGGGGTGAGTTAACTGTCACTTTCTACATAAGAAAATGCTTTACCAAGTCAATATATTCGTTTTTTAGCTCACCTGACCTGAAAAGTCAAGTGAGCTTTTCTAATCACTTGACGTCCGTCGTCCGTTGTCGTCCGGCGTCCGGCGTCCGTAAACCTTTTCAAAAATCTTCTCCTCTGAAACTACTGGGCCAAATTTAACCAAAATTGGCCACAATCATTATTGGGGTTTCTAGTTTAAAAAATGTATGGCGTGATCGGGCCAACCAAACAAGATGGCCGCCATGGCTAAAAATAAAACAAAGGGGTGAAATGTAGATTTTGGATTATACCTCTGAAAACAAAGCATTTAGAGCAAATCTGATGTGGGGTAAGACTGTTTATCAGGTCAAGATCTTTCTGCTCTGAAATTTTCAGACAAATCGGACAACCCGTTATTGGGTTGCTGCCCCGAAATTAGTAATTTTAAAGAAATTTTGCAGATTTTAGTTATTATCTTGAATATTATTATACATAGAGATAAACTGTAAACAGCAATAATGTTCAACAAAGTAAGATCTACAAATAAGTTACATGAACAAAATGGTCAGTTTATCCCTGAAGGAGTTATTGCCCTATCAACAATTTTCATAAATTTTTGTAAATTTTTGTAAATTTTTAGAAAATATTTTCCACTGTAATTATCTGGCCAAGTTCATTATAGATAGAGATACTTGTAGCAACAAGAATGTTCAGTAAATAAAGATCTTAAAACACATTACCATCAACAAAACACAATTTTGTCATGAATTCATCAGTGTCCATTGTTTAATATGCACATAGACCAAGGTGAGCGACACAGGCTCTTGAGAGCCTCTAGTTCCAATACACGTACCTTATTTGTATGATAATAATGACAAGAGTAAACAGAAAATAACCTCATGCTAAATTAGTTGGCAAACGGAAAAATAAAAACATTTGGTACTATTTGTGCACTGCTAGATCTAGAAGAATTTGCAACTTCTTACAGAATATTCCTAAAATACACTTAGTTTTGGTACTTTCGGGATAAGTTTGAAAAGACAAATTAAGAAAATATTGACGGCATGGAAACTAATATAATCTCATTTAAACATCTCAAATATTTGTCTAAGCCTGACGGAATTGCAACATAGAATTCTATTATTAAAAAGTAAAATCACAAAAATATTGAACTCCGATGTAAATTTAAAAAGGAAAGTCCCTTATCAAATGGCAAAATCAAAAGTTCAAACACATCAAACGTCAAACGAATTGATACCTACTGTTTCACTCCTGACTTGATGCAGGCATTTTACATGTATATCATTCCAGAAAGGACAAAGTGGTTTTGACATTGCTATGAAGAGAAAAGACTTACATGCAGTAAAGTTGTTATGCCTCTTTGGAGCTGATGTAGCACTACAAGACTGGGTTCTTCTATCTGGGGATATAAATGGACTGGGTAAACAAGATCAAGTAATGTTGAAACAAATTATGGATCAAAATGACAGATTAGCTGCAATTAACCACGGGTACATACATACATTTATACTAGTAGTAGATACCGAAAATAGTTTTCTTTAAGATATTCTTGTTTTTATGTAAGTAAAACAATGCCTTTTACATTACCATTCATTACAACTATGTATTTCTTTGTCACAAAACATGTTTAAACCCGTCACATGTTCGCGCCTGTCCCCAGTGACAGGCCTCTGGCCTTTGATAGGCTGTAAGTTTTTTTTTAATTAGTTCCATTAGATGTGTTGGAGTTTAGTGTGACATCTTTTTTACTGAACTAATACACAGTTTTATTTAGGAGTCAGCTGAGGACCAAATCTGGATGAGGTATTTTATCGCTGTGTTGTAGACCCATTGGTGGCCTTCGGCTTTTGTTTCCTTTTCCATCGGGTTGTTGTCTCTTAGACATATCCCCCTTTTTCATTCTCAATTTTATCAAAACTTTTGATTGATCTATGTCAAAGTATCCTTTTCATATTTGCAATTTGTTTTTCACGGTTTCTTTTTGTTTTATAATCTGATGGAAACCTAAAATCTAGTATCTGAATATTAAATGTTAATGTTATAATTCAGTCTTAGTGTAAAACAAAAGACCTTTACACAAAATATAAGGTAAAAAAATCTTAATTGTTTAATCAATGCCGAAAAATAATGAATATAAAAAGTGTTAACGTATTTAAAAATTTGTATGTCGAAATACGGTGATTTTTGCATCAACTTAATTGGTATGTATGCGCAAATGAATTAGAAATTCAAAGAATATTCATTTTGAGATTTTGAGGTCAAAATATGAAATAATTAAATAAACGGTACCAATCTTTCTGCAAAAGATATTCACATCTCAAATTAAAAAAAAAATAGCAGGTTTATCATGGCAAATATTATAGTACAGTTATTTAGTTGGTACTTACATGTTCTCGTGACAAGCAAGATAAACCAAAATACCTTTTCAAACTCATAGATTGAAAATAAACTGGCAACGCCATAGCTAAAAATGAAAAAGACAAACAGACAAACAAAAGTACACATGACAAAACATCGAAATCTAAAGACTGAGCAGACTGCGCAATACGAACACCACCAAAATATTGGATGTTGAGGAGTTGTAGCTTTCTGTGTCTGGAGCTGAGATCCTTAGTGTCTCGGATATTTCAAAAATTCCATAAACATACAGTAAATATACAATAGTAATTCACGTACGAATGATTTTATTATGTCAACGCTATATGACTGACATTTTAAAACATCCACCAGCAATGACAATTTTTGCCTCAACAAAGATATGAGGAATATAAAGTCGTACGCCACACACTCGTCTTCATGATAATTATGAGTTGTGCCTGAATTATACAGTTGAAAGGTCAATCAAAAAATTTCAAATTCTTCAATTCATTAAAATCATATTATGATTGTAAACTAATTGATAAAATTCTTAATACAATACGATCACTGTAGTTTTGTAATTTCAGTAGTGGGGTCACTATGACGTCAAAAACATTTTTTGGGGGTTTCTTTTTTTTGTAAAATAAAATGCGAGCGAAGACTTTTTCAACGATTTAAGAATTCTCTTTCCACATTTTATTATTTTAATTTGAATATGTTAATACAAGTTGTCTCCTTAGACAAATGATTCTATAAGACAGCATTCAGAAAGTATTATGAACTGCTAAAACTTTTGAAAAGATATTTTCATAAAGTTCATATTATGCTACTTTAAGATGAATGAAAAAAATAAACAGACTAAGCCAACATTTAGATTTTTCTGTATTCCTTGACATTATTATTTTGATTTGAAACATACCAATTACAAGAACTAAATATTCTATTTTGTTTGAAATTCCTTGGGTTTTTTTGGGGGTTTTTTTTCTGTTTGTTTTTGTTTTTTTGTTTTTTATTTGTTTTATTTGTTTGTTTGTTGTTTTTTTTGGGGGGGTATTGATAGTTTGTTTGTTTTTCTTTTCTTTTCCGTTTTATCATAGAAACATTTGCATTTAATACCTTGTCCATACTCATTCAAAAAGAAAACTTTTTTTAATTTTTTTTGTTGTTGTCCAGTACATAAACTGAAAACATATGGAAAGATCCTATACTAAGCTGGATCTATATAAGTAAAGTCACATTGGAAGGCCTTAACCAACAACTAAACAAAATTTGTGTATATATGTTTATCTTGTTCTATTTATTTTATTTTGTTTTATATGCCTGTTCTGTGGTTTGTCATGCTTTATGTCTGTTTGAAATTGTTTATTATATTGTTGAAGCCCCACCCTTGTACTCTATACCGTCTTTTTTTATAACTTTATATGTCTACTGATATAACTACTTATAGATTAAGGGTGGGGTTAAATTATACGAGGTCAACTCGACTTCATCATAAAAAATGTATTGACATGAATACTGTTGTTCTTGTATTACTTATGCTTCGATATGGTTATACAGGGATCACAATTGCTCTATTATATACTGTTATTTTTGAATTAGATCAACTTCCCATAACACCATTTTCAAGTACACGATTAACTACCAAAGTGTGTAAAGACGTATCAAGATGCCTTTTTGTAAAACCTGAGCTTATTTGTTATTTGATATTTCTTGTAGTTTTTACTATATTGCTTTCTGGTGATATTGAAACAAATCCTGGGCCATCATTTGCAAATGATTTTAGCCTAAATGATTCAGTTTCGAATTTAGATCTTCGCGATTTGATCACATTTACTTGCATTAATATTCAAAGTGTTAAATCAAAACTTGATATTTTGGAGGCAGAGCTTAGGATAGAGATATAATTATGTTAACAGAATCTTGGTTAAAGCCGAATATATCCGACAATGCAAACTTTAAGGCTCCTTATCGTAACGACAGAGAAGGTGATAAGCTTGGAGGGGGTGTCATGATTTATGTAAAACAAAATATCCCAAGTAAGCGACGAAATGATCTAGAAATCAATACTCTCGAATGCTTATGGGTTGAAGTAGTAGTTAAGGAGTGTAAAGTTTTGTTTGGCCTATTTTACAGACCTCTAGATTCACCATATCATATTTGGAATCATATAAATCAGTCAATCGAAAACGCAGTAAACAGCGGTATAAAAAATATTGTGGTCATGGGTGACTTCAACGAAAACTTACTACTGGCCAACCGTAATAATTTAAAAAACATATTATTAGATAATGGTATGCACCAAGCAATTACCGAGCCAACATTTTATTGTGAGAATTCCTCATCACTCCTCGACCCCCTTATGGTTAATGATATCCATATTCTTGCATATCACGAAGTGAGTGAAAATATTTTAGAAGCAAACACTATGTTCCATTGTCCAGTTAGTGGAATACTGAATTTGCACAAACCGAAATACACCCAATTTAAACTTAAGGTTTGGGATTTTGAAAAAGGGGACTACGATCGCTACTGCGAGGAGTTAAGACAAGTTAACTGGGACACAATACTTGATACAAATTTAAATAATGCAGTCTCCATTGTTACACAAAAAATTATAGATGCTGCTAACAAGCATATTCCAAGTAAACTAAGTGTTGTTCGCACGAAAGATCCTCCTTGGATGACGTCACTTATAAGGAGGCAAATTCGTAAACGGAAACGTTCGCACAAAAAAGCAAAAAAATACAATACTGCTGAGTCTTGGGCAAACTTTAAGAAAATTAGAAATGAATGCGTTAACTTGATTAAAGTAGCAAAAACCCATTATTTTGAAAAACAATGTGAATCATTACATTCAAACGTAGATTCCATTAAGAATTGGTGAAAAAAATTGCGCAACCGGGCTGGATTTCCTTCCAAATCCTCAGACTCCCCCCTATTTTATTAAATGATACCTACTTAGACGATAATAAGGATAAAGCAAATGCATTTAATCGTTATTTTTGTGATCCATCGAGTGTTGATGACTCATCTGCAAATATCCCAGAACTAAATTTAGATGAAATCATACATACATTAGATAATATAATTATAACGCAAGATGAAGTTTATGACCAACTTCTCTTGTTAGATGTGTCTAAGGCAACAGGCCCCGATAGCATTAGTCCAAGATTTCTTGAATATGCTGCTTTAGAATTAAGCTATCCCCTGGCTCTGTTGTTCAATAAGTCACTTCAATTATGCACTTATCCGTATGAATGGAAAATAGCAAATGTGATACCAGTTTTTAAGAGTGGTTCTCAAGAAAGTTTATCAAACTATAGACCAATCTCTCTGCTATCTATTATTGGTAAAACGATGAAAAAATGTGTTTTTAAATATTTATTTAATTTCCTTTCTTGTTATAAAATTATTACAAACTTGCAATCAGGTTTTATGCCTGGAGATAGTACTGTTAATCAACTTATTTATACTACAAACGATATCGCTAAAGCCCTTGATTTTGGAAAGGAAATAAGAGTTGTGTTTTGTGATATCAGTAAAGCGTTTGACCGGGTCTGGCATGAAGGCCTCCTTCATAAATTAGAAAAATATGGAATTAGAGGGGACTTATTAAAATGGTTTAAAAGTTATTTATCTGAACGAAGACAAAGAGTTGTCATAGGAGGTCAGACCTCTGATGTGTATAGCATTAAAGCAGGTGTCCCCCAGGGCTCAATTTTAGGACCTGTATTATTTTTACTATTCATAAACGATATTGTATGTGACATATCATGCAACATCAGACTTTTTGCTGACGATACATCATTATATATAGTTGTTGAGGACGAGTATGCTACATCTGAATTGATGAATTCTGATATAGAAAAAAATCACCAATGGTCTCAACAATGGCTTGTTAATTTTAATCCAAGAAAAACTGAAACCATGACCATATCTAGAAAAAGAGCAAAACCCCATAATCAACCAATATATATGAATGATACACTGATACAAGAGGTTGAAGAACATAAACATTTAGGGTAAATTTTTGAAGAAAACGGTTGTTGGGAAAGTCTCGCTTAAATCTTATGAGGAGTTTAAAGTTTAAGCTTTCGTGAAATAATCTACAAGTTATATATATCAGTTTTATCAGGCCTATTCTTGAATATGCGGATACAGTGTGGGATAATATACCAATTTATTTAAAGGACAAACTAGAGAGCATTCAAATAGAAGCGAGCGGCTCGTATAGTCACAGGTGCCACTAAGCTTTGCTCTAAATCTAATCTTTATAATGATACTGGTTGGGTATCTCTGAGTGAAAGAAGATCCAGACATAAAATTATTAAATTTCACGAAATGTTTCATGATCAAGCTCCTAATTATCTCTGTAGTCTCGTACCTCAACAACTATATCAAGTCTATAACTATAATACTAGAAGTGCATTTAATGTCCAAAATATGAACTGTAGAACTACTTTTTATCAAAACTCTTTCCTACCATCTGTTATTCGTGAATGGAACAGGCTTCCACAAGACGTTAGATGTAATCCATCAAAATTTACAAACATTATTTGCTAGAATGTCATAATTATAGACTCATCAGGGTACAAACCATTTCTACACTACCAATATATAATGTACAAACATTAGTATCAGGTAGTGAACTCATCATTGATGAGGAAAACGAAAATATTTTTAAAGTTGTACAAAGATTTATTTTAGAAACAGGGAGATTTGGTCCATAACAATTATCTTTATGTCGATGTCGATTTAGATGTTGAAACTTTGATTTATTGTTACCTTTTTTTCAGAACATTTACATATTTCTCAGATACATGAACCATAATTATAATAAAAAGAGTTGATCACATTTTTCGATCAAACTGACTTCTGAGTAACGGGCAAACAGAATAAATATGTTAAATGTGAATTGGAAATTAGATTATACGAGTTTCTTATATACTATGTTCCTAATTTTATCATTTTTTCTTAAGGGAGACGGATTTATATAAGTTTTTCTTGTTTCCGAATCCCTGTATTTATATTATATATTTATATTTCATGCACTTTTTGAATACATATATTGTTTAAACTAACGATTTAAGAAACTATGCATATAAAGATATAATCTTTAAAAAATAAAGATATATTGCACATTTATGTGATATGATCTGTTTGGCATTGGTATTTAATACTTTTTTGGCGTTTT
>CM034360.1:23413345-23672992 GCA_019925275.1 Mytilus edulis
ATGAATAGAAGAACTTTTCCATTTACGTTTAGTTATTCCTCCGTATATCCTTTTAATATTAGACTGTACATTAACAACGAACCCAGTGTATACCCTCTACTCAAGTGCCAGTCCAAATAGTTTTCTCTTTACATTTGTCTATCCATGCACTTTACAGAACCTACCTGATTAAAATTGTTAGTTCTACTAGATCCCGAAATATTTGCACCACAGCATCCCAGAAAGATACAAAAAAAAATGCAATAGAAAAACAATAATTATACTAATATACCAATGAAATTTCAGTTTTTGTTAGTTTACTGCGCGATTTCAACTATAAATTCCATTGAGCCAGTTATATGTAAGAGGGAATTGTTTTTTTTTTTTAACTATGCCAATTAATTTGTATGGTCTTTGAGAAGTGAAGTTGCTTTTTGGTCACTTCTTTTGTCAGCTATTTTGTCGCCTGTATTGAATTTATTCACAACTTTTTCTAAACTAATACGTTATGAAGATATGTCCGTCGTTAAACTGACCGCACCACGGACCCATAGATGTCTACATGTATCTTTGAACAAATTATTTCTGTTGTTCAGTTGCTAAATCACTGGTGTTTTCCCTATATCTATTTTCATTCATTTTTATTAATTAACAATACAGTTTTTATATTTGCTTTGCAATTATTGAGTAAAGAATTCATTGGAAACATCATGGAATATTTATAATTGGAATTGAATAATGACGTTATGATTCAGTGGTTTAATTTCTCGGAATGTTTCGTGATTTATCACCTTGATACCATCTGTTATGGTAATATCTATAATTGATAAATTACTACGAACGGTCATTGATAAATTAGATTTATATTATCAATTATACCGGTCTCATGACAGATAATTCATACTTCTAGTCTACGATGTTTACATAAGACAGGAATATATGACATCATAGAATGCTAATATCCACAACATTTCAACTCTGGTAGATAGTTGTCTAATTGGCAATCATCATAGATTACCATATATATATATGCTTATCTTTGTATATATAAATGATATACACTAAAACAAACATTTATTTAAGAATTGAATGCTTCTTTTTGTAAATTCATTGGGGTGTAAAAGCGTTGACCGAAGTTCATTCTAAAAATGTGCGCACGGTCAACGCTTTTACAACCCTATGAAGTTACAAAAAGAAGCATTCAATACTGATAATTACATTTTTTTTTAGCTATAATCAAGAAAAAACGAATTTTATATTGTTTTTTATTTAATTCACCTGTGCACTTTATTGTGGGACCACGTGCTATCATGAATGAAAAGTATTATTGAGTGATACAATTGCTTACGGAATAACACGTGATGTGCTGTTAGCTAATCAGAATAAAGTATTATAATGAAACATACATCTAATGTAATTATATAGTTTTATCAATCAAAAACAGAACAGACTTCTAGCATTTTGTAATTCACTTATTTTGTACCACTAAGTATAGTAGCCAGACTACCAATAGTTTATGACAATTATACACGCTATAATTTAATGCACATGGCAAAGAGTTTACTATACGAACAAAAAGAATCCGTCAATGAGACAGTAACCAACAAGGAACAAAAAACATATTCAGAGATTGCTATACAACATCTAACAACGAACAACTACCACAGAGTATGACATGCTCTGAATCACACCGACCTCCGTATATTTTGGCTTACCATTATAACATTTAAACTTCTGTTTTTAATTTATATAGTAACCATTCGTGAATAAGTCTATAAGGCTTTGTAGCATTGCTAAAAAAATCAAACATGATTGGAGATGAAAATCGACATGCCACCTTTGATTGGTTGGTTATTACAATGGAACAGAATTAAGCAATAGTATATACAAAGCAAGGAATAATGTTGTCTTTTAGCAAAAGAAGGATTGAATCGGCAGTTTTTGTATTCTTTGATTTGTATTTCCCTCCCTTCTATGAATTTTGTGTTGGTATTTTCCTGTACCCAAATGGTTCACAAAAACATTTGTTTTATTTTATATTATAGTAACATTGATCAAACATATTTCCTGAATAATAAATTATATCAAATAGTTATGTTTGCCTGTTTGTGATATTGTATGCTATGCTTTTGCCTTGTTACTGGTGACACACACATAATGTGAGCATCTTGCTTTCAAGAGAAATTAACACTTTGTAGTAATGACAAATCAATTAATCCTATAACCTGTTGTTGTATGATGGAATTAACTTTATTATCGACTAGATGGTCTTCTCTGCAACAAAACACCATTCTATCTCCATTAGAATTGACAGATTACGTGGTTTATAGTTGGATTATGGGTCTTAAACAATAGACGTCAGTTTTAATGAGTCAGTCCTGTTAAATAATGTACATAGCTATCGGTTGGGTTTGTTGGTTATTGGTTATGAAGCATAGTTAGCCATATTCTGGTCTGAATCTTAAAAACAGCCATTTAATAACGATGATGAAATGGCATAACTGTCATATATTTTTTTCTAGGATGACAAATTCATTAAATTATTTTAAGGTGGTACCTAACACTACAGGGAGATAACTCTGTAAAGTCAGCTAAACGTTTTAATTACGTTGTGTTGTAAAAGGAATATTAAGCTTTTCAATTATCAAAATTGATACTTGTCAAACTGCTATATAACCAGTGTAATTTTTCTGACAAAACGGTTGGTTCAAATTTTTTTTTATTTTTATATTTTTGTTAAAGGGTCAAAGTTAATATTTTGACAAAATTTTATGAAAATTAAACGCGTCAAATTAATTTTAGTGAAAGTGTTGGGTACCACCTTAACAAGAGTCATTTGCGATGTCATGTTCAATTTAATATTCTACTATTTTTTTCCTTAATGAAGCCGCAAAAAATGTTCAAACGATTAGTGTTTAGTTCACGTAACACAGGCACTTGTCTCAGAATTTTTTCCCCCCTATATACTTTAATAAAATATTAAGGTATATAGGAATGTTTTTTTCTGAGACAAGTGTCTGTGTCACGTAAGCAGAAAATGAACTTCAGTGTAAATACATGCTTTGCGAGAATTGTTATCATGAAAAGTTTCACAGTTTTCTGTTATTTTGTTGTACCTTCAGAACTTAGACAGCCGTGGCTTTGAGACAACGAACATCAGTAAAGTTTTTTCTTTGAGTTTTGTAAAGTGCGAGTGAAATGCATAAATACAACTATAACCGTCTTGTCCATTTGGTTATTAGTTTTAGTGTGGTCATTCATTTCAAGTTATAAACTTGGTAGAAATGAAAATATTACCAAAATAGCTTTCTGTTCTTTTGTATAACTTCGTTATCTTTGATACCAGACAAAGTAATAGAATTAAAATAATCGGACTCTCTGAATTATAGATGATTTATCTGTAAAATGACCACGAGCATGTGGTCAATTTTGTCTCGACAGCGCTTGATGATGGATAATTTGGTTTAGATTTTGTTCACGTCTCCTTTTAATTGAGCGTGTCCTGAGGCTTTTGTAGAGTTTGTTTCTTTCCGATCAATCAACTCGTATAGTCTCCAGTGTACGAAGACAACATAAGATACCAATTACTCTTCGTAAACAGCAACATTGACTTTCTAAGGTATAAATAGTTATTCTATTTACTCATCTATTTTTATTTTCTATACAATTGTAGTCAAAATGTATTCTGACGTACATGCAGGATCATGAAGTAATTTTCAGCAAATACATATACACATAATATAACCACTCTAAATTTTAGCACAGTAATATTTAATTTGCAAATATCAAGGACGTATATTAGTTATACGTCCTTGCAAATATGCAGATATATTTGTCATTTAGGAAATTTGTTGTTTATTGCAGACCTCTGGTAACCGTAGTTTTTGTTGGTTATACATATATTTTCTTAAAACAAGGAACGATTTAAAGCTGGACAAATTGCAAAAACGTTGTCTATTGTTGAAGTGGCATGTTGAAACTAGTTAATCGTTGTCTTTCTTTCAATATCGTTTGTTTGCTGTCTTATTTTGAAGTAAACTAGTTTTTGTTATTTCATGCAAATATAAATCGTCAAAAAAGGTTGGTTTACATGTACATGACGTATGCGTTCTTCCAAAGTGTTGCACCAACTATTGTAGAGTGTAAATCTAAAATTATTATACTGCGATCTATTGATTCTTTTATTTTCAAATTACAATCATGTGGAAGGTAAGATCGTTCAAACACTTTCTTACATGAATATCCCATCCCACAGTTCATACAGGTACGAAGTGTGTCATGCTTTACTTTAAACCCGATGTTGAATTAACAAAAGATATCCCTGCTTTCAAGTTGGCTTTAAAGATGTTCAAAATAATGGCTCATTGCTGAAGGCCGTATGGTGAACTAAAGTTGTAAATGTCTGTGTCATTTGGTCTCTTGTGGAAAGTTGCAATTGTCTCATCGGCAATAACACCACATCTTCTCTTTTATATAAAGGTACTACTAGTATATACGTGTAAAAAACAATTTCAAAGATATATCAAGGGGCAATCAAAAGTCAAAAGTAGAAGTAGAACTGTATTATTCAATGGAACTAAAATAATAACCCCAATAATTTAATTTTAGTCGAAAGAAATGTTATCGACACATGTAAAAACGCAGGTCAATTGATATCTGTCATACTTGTACGTATCTTCGTTCGTTTGTTTGTGCCTATAAAAAAGACATAAGACTTTTAAATACAAACGTGTCCACAAATCTATTCTTGATCAACACATGTCCTCCTATATGTATTTGCATGAATAAATTTTGATAAACTTTTGCCATTAGAGATATGCAACATAAACCTATGCATCAAATTCCACAAAATGATGCTTTCGATACACAGGAATAGACAGGCCGTGAGGGAGCCATGGTTAATTGTTGGATTATGGTCTTTTAACTATGACACAGTGGTTTTAGGATCCAATCGTGTTTAATAATTGATGTATTTGGATACATTATTGGTCATTTGATATGATCATAAAAGGCTTCTAAAATTGTTATTGTATCAAAGAAAAATGAAGAGTGATATTTCAGTTGCGCGACAAAACACAGAAAACCAGCTTTTAAAGTGGTTCGGAAACTCTCTGGTTATAACTGTTGTATATAGTCAGATGATGTACGATAGGTTCTTCGTATATATTTGAGTGTTAGACATACACCTATTTCGAATGACGTCTGCTCATTAAATATAACGAAAAAAAGATACTTTAATATACAACGGAAAACAACTGCTATTAAAAATATAATCTGTTCTTTAAAATATAGAATTATTTAGGGTATGGAAGCAATACGTTATTTAGTATTTATAAATCTAACGAATAAAAAAACAGTTTAAAACTTACTACTATCCCTAAAACTGTAGAAATTCAAAGGTTATTACAGACATTGTATAATAATTTGTAGTACTATGTATATTCAGAATTGGTTATTAGAACGGTTATCAATCCTTCAAAGACTAGACTAAGTTAAGTTTTAATTTTCTGTTTCAACCCTTTAGCTCCATGTATTAACACATCTTTGACTTTCCTAACTTTGCAAAATGAGCGTTCTCTTCGAAAGCACCAAAATCAGTACAGTTTACCATATATCTGTTATGTTTCGTTCCTGTCATGTTTAATACAGGTTACAATGCAGATATTCGAGTGATAATAGTAGCTGACAGTCTGTTAACGATGCATCATTAGGAACGTCTCTAATATCATGTACAACATATGGCTAAACCATTTAACTCTCAGTCTTACATAATTAATTCTCTGATCTTTAAACAGCTGTGCGCTTCAAAAACATCTTTCCTGTTACCAGCTGTTTGTGTTTTCTTTCGTTTTCATTATTAATAATCTATAAATACCGTCTTTCCTCTAAACAAACGTTGTCTGATGTAATTTTTGTTATGATTTTCTGTCTGTTGTGTTTGGTACAAAGCTGTTATGATTTATGTCTTTGATTATATAAACGTGTATGAGAGAGAAAAGTTAAGCTAATATCTAAGTGTAATTTATCATTTAAAAAAAATGAAAGATTGACTTTCACAACTGTTACAGAAATAAGGCATAATGACATGGGTTATTGATATTTCTTTTGCATGTGGCATATAAGCATATGGAGATATAACTCTTAAAAAAATAAACTATATGACATTTGATGTACACGGAGTAAATATTTGAATAATACCAAAAAAGTTAATCTTATATGAGATTTCTTTTCTTTTTCAAATAATATTAGGGAAAATAGTTTTGCCAGAGAGTTATTAAAGAGAAATAAATATAATCTGTAACTTCTTCACTGAGGTTTATTCCTCTAGGTATATTATGGTAAAAAATAATCTGAAATTGACGTCAAATTCATCGCATGCATGTACGCGCGTCAGTCTGTATTCTAATCAATTGAGAGAGTTATATACTGCACAATTGCTTCATAATAAACATTAAGTGCAGACGTGAGAGTTATATAATGGTAAGCAGATTTTTGTCATTTATCATTTTAACACCGTGTATTTTTATTTTGATACAAGTAACAATTGATTTTGTTCATGCTGATTGTCATTGGTCCTTGAGCATGCACATGTTATAAAATCATTAAACAATTTGTACAATATTACGTAACTGCACTCATACAACGGCTTTTTAATAGTTAAAATCAAATGTTTTCATCGAAAAAAGTCATTTTTACAAATCTATTGAATAAAAACTGAACTTGTTCACCTAAATTGTAATAAAAATTATACTTCTGTTACTTAAATCAAATAACTAACCAACAAAGGAAACAAACTTTAAAGTGATATCTACCGAACACAACTTCATCTGTAAAAACGAATGCTGTTGCATGCCTCGGATAGCAACACGATACAGTATGTTTTTCTGTATAATATCGAAAGTATTTCAGTTAATAACATATTTTCTTTCACATATGTCCTAATGAGATTGTTTAAGAACTTGAAATCAAAATAAATGAATTAGACAAACAGATTTGATCATTTGCAAGGAAACAGGTCAACAACTGAACAATTTTTCTGCATACAGACAGGGTTTACATTTCATAGTACATGATTTCTAGACACATTCATCATGAGCCTTATAATTTTTTTTACAGATTCGAGGAAGCAAATATAATCCGGGTGGCAGTATGACGCCAACGCGATGGAATTTACTCATCAACGGGAGCTTGCGCAGAGGGAGAGGAAAAGAACATCCTTGGGAACGTACAAGGTATGGTCATTACTAGCAATGAATAGGGGAAAATATATACCAATAAGGGGGAATAGATATAAAATAGAGAAATATATAAGGGGGAGGGAAATAGATATAAAAGGGAATCAAAGCCAATAAACAAAAAGACACAAACATAACCAATGCCAAAAAAAACTAAGATTAAAAGACTAACAAAATTACACAAAAACCTGCATTTATTTATTGCCGGTTTCAATTGATTATAATTGAAACTGCATATTATTTTGGAAAACATGATCTTAATGTGTCATCGTCATCGCTTCAATACGACTGCACATTTTTGCATCATCACTATCAAGCACAAAAACATGACTTACATGCTAGTTTTTGTACGAATTACGAAATATTATAGTAGTTACGACATCAGTTAATAAGTCCAATTCAGCTTACCCAAATAACACATTATTTTGATAATCAAATTTGGTTGCGATGTAATACAAGTTAACGTTAACAGTAAAGAACTTTTAAAATCTATCAAATCGTTGCTTGCCCTCATTAAAAATATCTTATCCAAGATATATAGAAGAAATTCTAACTTTTATGAATCAAATCAAATCAAATCAAATAATTTTATTGGTGTAAATTCCTATACAGAAATGACACCAGCTGACATTTACAAAATACAAATAAAAAAATAAACAAACAAAAAAACAAAACAAAACAAAACAAAACAAAAACCAACATATTTTCTCAATGATAAGATATACATATTTTATATCTACATTGCGTGGAGGTGATATTCATACTATAATATTAATTCAAGCTATTACAATAAGCTTTAATACTATAAAAGCTCAATGTGGTGGGGTTAAACATGTTAGCAGGGTGTACATCGTTTCGGAGCATGCTATTACCTTGTTTAATTCGTTCTATCACTCGCTTATAATGATTATGTTTGCTTTAAATGAATGTTCAAATCATACATATCGCTTATTCCAGCTACACATACAGTACTATTAATGTCCGTATCATACTTTTTCAAAATGAAAGTAAACTTATCTTTATATATATAATTATATATTTCATACTTCAAATTAATGTTGATACACCTCCTGATAATAAGTTCCATAAGGGAGAGTTTGTCAAACAAAATTATGGTGGAAAGAGACTGATATACATTTAAAGCTCTTATTTTTGTGATAATTTGTTTGACAATGTCATAAAAAGGAGAAGTTGGATGAACAACGGATGTCAAAGACATACAAATACAAGATTAAACAGAATAAAAGAATGTGTCGACCAACATAGTCGAAATAAATCTAAAATTAGAAAAGAAAAGCTGAACGTCTGCCCTGACTGACATAATCTGATAACAAATTACATTTTCAGATGCCAGCAAGGTTATTATTTTTAAGTGGACAAAAAATATTTATTCAAGTGGTAAAACTTTCCTTTGAATATTTTTTTTTATCTCTTTGTTGCTCGGTCTTTGATGCGTGTGCTGTGTAAATTCTTACGCTTGTTATTTTGTAGTATATACAATATACACATGTTGTTTCTGTTTATATAGGATTATGAAAAATCAGGGTGAAATTTTCCTTTGAATGTTTTTTTATTGTCATTTTGTTGCACGTGCTATGTGTAGATTCTTACACTTGTAATGTTGTTGTATGTTCACATGTTGTTTTATGTTTTTTAATAGGATTATGAAAGTACAGGGATATTCGAGGCTCAGACAGAATTAGAGTCAAAACAAAAAGCAGAAGAAGATAAGTTATATGAACAATTCTCACATGAACGTCAAACTCTCAAGAAACGCTTAGAAGAGGAGTTTCAAAAAGAACAAGAAAAATCTGCCAAAGAGCATTTATCAAGTTTGACAAAAAGTTCGCCAAGTAAGACTAAAGTTAAAAAGTTAAAAGAACCAGATAAAACGGGGGAGCAGTATCAACAGCAGAAGGATGAACGTCTCAAAGCATCATTGGAACGTCTTACATCAGAGGAGAGGTCACGAGTAGCAAAAATGATACAGAAACATAGCGAGGAAATGTTACTGATGATAGCTGAAAAACTGGCTGCCAACGAGGTATGTAAATATACTGTGAATTCATTTTTATTCATTGTAGTCCAATTTTTGTGGGTTTCGTGGGTACAGGTGAACCCCGAATTTAAATGTTCAACAAATTTCAAATTTTCTATGGGCTTGTATGCAGAGATTGGTAAAGCCACACAATCAAATATCCACGAAATTGCAAGTTTTCTTTAATCAACGAAAATTGATATCCACGAAAATAAAAAGAAATCCTCAGTAAACAAACACACTTAACATATAAATAGCAACGGATGTTTTGATACAAAATTTCAAACTAATTTATTCAATATTATCTGAACTTTTGATATTATTTTGATGAAAGGGAAACTGGTGTAGTGGACATGTGTTACCTCGCTTAACTAAACATATAAATCAAACAATCTGTTTATGTTACTTTCTGCACGCTCGAGATCAATGAAGATTTTCAAATAAAAACATTGTATACAGACAAAAAAACGAGGCAGATTGTTTATTATGATTATTAACGATATAATCTTAAATCAGCGTTTCACATGTGTACATCAGAAGCAAATATACGAGATGATCTCTTGATAAGGAAGAAACATGGTACAGAGTATATCGCATACACAAAATATGAACTTATTTTTTCTTGTTTGTAATTGTTTGTAATCAATATATTTAATTGTTTTTATAGAGTTCCCCAGAAACAGAAGAGGCAACTCCAGATACAGAGGTTCTGTCCCGACCCCCACCTGTAGCACCGCCTGAGTTCAGACGATCAGGACTTTTCAAAACCCCGGAGGAATTCAGTTGTATAGATGACCAAGTTATTGAAGTGAGTAGAAAAGTTTTCAATAAGGTAGACATATTTCTTGTATAAAGGTTGAGTTGTTGAGAGGGGTTAAAAAGTGAATAGATCGGGCTTCAGTTTGTTTTTACAATCTCGAATATATTGATTGGAGCGAAACCTTTTTATAAAATTTTTTTGAATTTTAGAAATACTACAATCTTCCGAAATTCTATATTTGCACGAACAAATTGAGAATACTGGATATTGAAAATTATTGTTTCTAAATTTCTTAATTAAAAAAAAAAAGAAACACAAATAAAATATATGATGCTAATAATGATAAAAATACTGATGACAAATGAAATAAAACGATAAACTCTAAATAGAAGCTATCTCAAAATAGTGATTTTTTGTAATTGTTCAATTGTCTTGTATAGGTCGTAGTGGCAAACATTGGAGTACTTTTTAAGTTAGCTCGGTTATACAGTTTTGTGTTTATACACCAGATGTTTAAAAACAGCAATGCAATGATTGAGACAAATAGCGAATGTCTTTTAATATCTAACATCAAGTACATCTTGAAAATTTTCCAAACCTTTACAATAAAAAAGAAAGATCTAAGATGCACTTTTTGCACCATTTTCATCAGTTCCTTTGTGATCTTATCATCAGTTCTCTTCAAAAGTAATATATTATATCTGATGACTTTTTCCCTTTTAACTAATGAAATTACGACAATGCGTATTTACTGTTTTTGCCTCATTATATCATTATTGCATAATTTTTCAATTTGTTTCTGATATTCTGATGTTTATGATCGATAGTTATGTGGATATTTAACAGGTGGCGAAGCAAGAGTATTGTTCCTTCACAGACTTGGTTAAAGATTTGATTACAAGTTGTCAGACTGATCTGGAAAAAGTCAGGTAAGTTGAGATTTATCTGTCGTTAATTCGGTAAGGCAAGGTAAGCGAGGCTGTTAGAAAATACAAAAAGGTATTGCAGAATATAAAACATCATATCATCTTTGCTGCTTTTTGAACAGAATGGTATAAAACCAATTTATTTCAATGTACATGCATACATAATATGAACATCATTATTATTTTGTCCATTCGAGTTTAAGATTAAAATTTTAAAGCTCTGCCGGCATAGTCACGAAGTTAAACAAGCAAAAATTACATAAAAAAGGTAATTCCAAAGAACATAATATTGTATATACATATCAATACTTGGCACCTTTTATTACTAATTGCATAATATAGAGCGAATGGAATAACATTGGTAGCATGAAATATATAAACGAAATTTTGTTCAAAGTAAATTATGATACTAAAGAATTCTATTCAGCATGTTGTTTTTACAAATAGGTCTATATTTCGATGGGTTACTGTCAAAGACTTGAATAAAATGGAATTTGAAGATAGCATTCACCCAGAATCTCCTCTTGGACTTCTACGTGGTATAAAGGTTGGCACTGAAAGCTATCATGATCTTTTCAAACGACTGTGCAGGTAAGATGCTGATTTTTCTGTCTTTTTATATATTGTTTTATCATTAGAGCCAAATAATCCCCGGCGAATAATCTAAATTCTTTAATAATTGAAGGATCGCTAGAAACTTTAATAAGAAGAAATATTAGCGGTCTTCGTTTGTACCTTTGAGAAAGCGAAATGAAGTTAAAGAAAATAACCCTTTTCATTCATTTTCAATACCGTTTTATCTACATCGACAGAAATTAACTTTGATCATGAACGTTTTGGAAAAAACAATATCAAAGTAATGAAAGAGGGATAATAACATTTAGAACTGAATAATATAAAATAGACATAAAAGAATAATATTGACAAATCTGTATTTCTTCATTTTGAAAGCAGGCACGTAAGGTTTGTCTGAACTAGCGATAATTACTAAAAAAAAAATACACATAAAGAAAGATTCTTATCTTATGTATATTGATTTTATATTTGCGGAAAACTTTAAACATTAATTGATTATATAAAATTATCAACTGACACACTAGTAAGAACTGTTGCAGCAGACCCGTAACATGCATCATGGTAAAACAAAAAGTTACAACGTTTTCATGACTTTATCGTATATTAACATATAATTTCAGCCGATGTTACATTTTTCATGTTTTTCAGTTATGCTGGAATTCACTGTGAAGTGATTCAAGGTTACTCCAAAGGTGCAGGATACAAGCCAGGGATGAGAATAGATAATCCTAAATTTAAGAACTCATGGACTGCAGTGTCAATTGAAGGATCATGGTGTTTTGTAAACTGTAACTGGGGTGCCCGCCATGTTAAATGTCCTAACTCACCAAATGACGATGATATGGAAGGTGGTTTGTTCTATCAGTGTGACGAGTTCTACTTCATTACTGATCCAGAGGATCATATTTATCAGCATTTTCCCAACGATCCAAAATGGCAGCTACTTGAATGTCCAATCACGATGACAGAATTCATTAATCTCCCAATTGTAAAGTCACCATTTTTTAATTACGGTTTGAAGTTTGTCAATCATTATGATTGCACCCAGTATACAAGTAACGGTATAGTTATAATGCAAATCAAAATGCCAAGTCTCCTTGGATTCGGGTATACACTCGAGGCTAAAGACACTAATGTAGATCAAAGTAAATTAGAAGGAAGAGTGTTGCTAAGAATTGTGGGCCATAAAGCTATCTTTACAATTGCACCTCCTAAAGCTGGACGTTTTTACTTTATGATTTACGCAAAAGATAATTGGAACTCTGAATCCTTACAAAGTGTGTGTGGTTTTCGTATAAAATGTAGAGAGAAACGAGATCAAATCAAAAGTCCATTTCCGAAAGTGCCATTTTTTGGTCCGACTCCTGTTATGAGCCAATATGGAGTCTTTCCACAAACACATATCGACCCGTTAGTTGTTTATAGTTATGATGACGTTATTTTTCAGTTCCAGTTACAAAGTGACGTCAAACTGTCACATACATATCAATATCATGGACCATTTCAAAGTGATATCACAGACTATCAGAGATATATTTTTATCAAATATCGAGATGACAAATCAGTAACATATCAAGTTAGATGTCCTCAGATGGGCAAATATGTTTTCTTTATTTTCGGTTCCAAATCAACGTCTAATGATGACAATGCGCAACTCGATTGTTTGTTCAGATATATGATTGACTGTAAACATCCGGCTAAAGACAAGAGGCCATTACCACGTGCTTGTCACAGATGGTATAACAGTACTCTTCTTGAACCTACAATTGGGGATCTAGAAACGGAAAAGAAAGTGACTTTCCGTGTTCGAAATCCGGTTGCTATTGATGTCGCTATGCTTGTGGGTGACGCTTGGTATCATTTCAAAGAAGTTGGAGACAATATGTGGGAAGGTGCAATATACACCGGTAAACAGCATTGTAAGGCAAAGTTATACGCCAAACTGACAAAAGAGTTGACAAGATTTTCGCCATTGGCTGAGTTCTGCATCAAATGAATTTTGTTTATGGACAAAATGAAATACTTAATATCAAGGTGAAAAGTTAAAATTATAAGAAGAAATTAAATTTGCAATTAAGTCCATTTTTGACAAACATGAAGATGCCTGAATCACAGTATTTATATTTCCTTTTTGTTTTTATATTTTTATTACTTAACCCCTATTTCATCATATCAATATTGCAACTACTTAACATTCTAGATTTGATTGTATAGATATATGATACGCTTTTAGGCGGCAAACCTTTTGTCTGTGCTGATGAGCGCATTTAGTTTTTATTTATTGCTTTTGAAAACGAGACCAAATTTAACGAATGCATATAGTTCTATTTTGTATTAAAGTTTGTATTTCTCGTTGAAATAAAACAAAGGCAGCTTGTTGAACCTTGTACAACATTTTTCATGGTTATTTTTGGAGAATGCTTATATATTTAATAAGGCTAATAAATCGGGTTGAATACCCGGTAGTTGAGAATCAACGTATAAAGCTACCAAAAGAAGGCTTAAACACATCCTATACAGACTGGGTAAGTTTAAATCTAAACGGAAGTAAGGAACAACTTAATAATGAAAATATGCATATAAAAGAGGAACAAAAGATACCAGAGGGACAGTCAGACTCATAGATTCAAATAAACTGACAACGCCATTGCTATAAATAAAAAGACAAACAGACATACAATAGTACAGAAGACAAAACATAGAAAACTAAAGACTAAGTAACACGAACCCCACCAAAAACTGGGGATGATCTCAGGTGCTCCGGAAGGGTAAGCAGATCCTGCTCCACATGTGGCACCCGTCGTGTTGCTTATGTTATTACAAATCCGGCAAAAAGTCTAATTCGGTAGGTCACAATCGTGAAAAGGGACGGGAATTGTAGTTATGATATAAGGAACTTACAAGCGAGTTATTCGTTTTATGAATAACAGTGACAAAAAGGAACCAAATTATATCAATGTCAATGTATTGTCTTTAACTATCAACATGTTTCTATACACAGCAGAAACAAGTACAAAAGAAGGCATTATTATGTTTGTCTGTTTCCATTTCAGTAGTGTGGCAAACACAATACTAAAGTGTAAACAGACTAACATAAGTAACTTAATAGTGTAGAACTGATTCAGTACTTTCAACGTTTATTGAAACATATTGACCCAAGGTTTAAATGGACTAACAGTGGCGGATCCAGAAATTTCATAAATGGGGGCCCACTGAATGACCTAAAAAGGGGGCCCGCTCCAGTCACGCTTCAGTGATTCCCTATATAAGCAACCAAATTTTTTCCCAAAAGGGGGGGGGGGGGGGGGGGGCCGGGCCCCCTGGGCCCCCCTAAATCCGCCTATGACTAATTAGGTCTCAGCTGATGTGATTCCAATGTATGTAGATTTTCTGGAATTTTCCTAAAAATTTCTCAGGACAAAACAAATTGATGATTTTCTGAGTTTTGATTACCTTAACTTCTCTTCATAATTGATTAATCAGATTTAATCATCGGTAAAAGAGAGGCGAGTTATACCAAAGGGACGGTCAAACTCATAAGTCGGAAATAAACTTAAAACGCAATGCATAAAAAAGGAAAGGCCAACAGACAAATAACATTACAAAAAACACACCACAGAAAACTAAAGACTGAGTACACCACCCAACCAAACATTTTCTCGTTTGAACTGTTTTACATTGTCATATCGGGGCCTTTTATATCTGACTATGTGGTATGGGCTTTGCTCATTGTTGAAGGCCGTACGGTGACCTATAGGTGTTAATATCTTTGTCATTTTGGTCTCTTGTGGACAGTTGTCTCATTGGCAATCATACCACATCTTTTTTATATTGAACTTGATGACAGTGGGCCCGGAAGGGTAAGCAGATCCTGCTCCACATGTGACACCTGTCGTGGTACTCATGTAAGTACAAACCCGATGAGAAGTTTTATCGGGTTTGTACTTGCACATTAGATCACATTCGTGGACAGGATTGTAGTTACGACAATGGTACGATATCCGCTGTTGACTGATTTTGTGAAATAATTGTATGATCTTGTGTAATGTTGTTATTTTAGTGTTATATTAAACATTGCCATAAAAGCGGGAGGTTTGGCTAGCCACAAAACCAGGTTCAACTCACGATTTTGTTTAAATGTTCTGTACCAAGTCTGGAAAATGGCAAGTGTTATCTTATATTGTTTCTGTGTGTGTAACATTATTGTTTGTTTTTTGTTGCACTTTAATGTTTCTGTTGTTTCGTTGTTTTCCTCTAATATGTGATATGTTTCCCTCAGTTTTAGTTTTTAACCCGGATTTGTCTTTTCTCAATCGATTTATTACTTTCGAACAGCAGTATTTACTTTTGCCTTTATTGTAAATCGGTAAATGATTGATTGACTGTTGAATTAATTTGATAGGTTTTAGAATTATACAATTCTTTGCGTAAAGAATATGAAGTTTTATTAGCTACGATAAACATATGGATTTCATCTTCTCATACGTTTATGTCATGACTTTTGATTAGATTTGGACTTTTTTCGATATTCGTTTTGTAGTCTTGCCTTTGTTTGGAGTAGCGAGGCATGTAAGGTTTCTCTTTGAAAATGTATTAGTTCTTCCAGTATCTCCTATTAGAAATGATATGAAACAGGATTATCTTTCATTTGACACTCCAATCTTAAATCATCTCGTATGGCATTTCTTTGTAAAACCAGTTTACTCTATTTTGTCGTTTATCTTATTCAAAATAATATTGGCACTTCTCAAAGGCCCTCGTGTTTCTTTTTGGATTTTATTATTCATAACATTATAAGTATATGATACGGAAAAACACCAAATCTTTTGTTTGAATACAAATCTGGGTATACGAAAAGAATAATATCTATTACTAATATGATAGCAATGCTTATTATTTTTATAAAGCACCTCGCAAATCACACAAAAGCATACAATTATGTCACAGTCTCAACTTAACTTTACTGAATTATTCCTACAATAGTCCTCCGAAGTCGTTACAGCTGTAAACATTATATCCCAAGGTAGAAAAAAAGGAAAAAGGAAAATTCAAAACGGAAAGTCCCTAATCAAATGGCGAAATCAAATGATAAAACACATGAAACGAATGGACAACAACTGTCATATTCCTGACTTGGTACATGTACAGGTATTTTCAAATATAGAAAATGGTGGATTGAACCTGGTTTTAAAGCGCTAAACCTCTCACTTGTAAGACAGTCGCATCAAATTCCATTATATTTACAACGATGCATGAACAAAACAGACAAACTAGGTACAAATTGTCAAAAAAGGTGTACAGTAGTCAAACACTATATCTTATTCAGTTAAATTTACAATGTTTGATGATTTATAAAGAAATTTTATATTGGAAAGCATGATACTTTCTTAAATGCATTTTTGCTGAATTACTTTTGAAGCATTTAGGACAATATATGGCCTATTATAACATGTATAATATAATAGGAGAAAAAAAATAATAACTATGTGAAAAGATCTGATGAGAAACAAAATGTATTTAAGGTACCAGATTAAAAAAAATGTATGCAAATATATTATTGCATGCAAGTAACACCATCATACCATTGTTTATTCTACAACACATAAAAGCTCACATCCTATACTACTTCAAAACAGTATTAGAATAGAGCAAAGACATAATTTGACCTCTCACTGTATTGAAATCTTTCTATTTGCTATGATACACTTACAAGGGTAACTTTATTGGAAAAATGAAAAGAAAATTGCATCATCTTTGAATAAACACATCATAGATACCAGGATTTAATTTTGTATTTACGCCAGACGCATGTTTCGTCTACAAAAGACTCATCAGTGATGCTGGAGTCCAAAAAACTTAAAGGCCAAATAAAGTACGATTTTGAAGTACACTGAGGACCAAAATTCCTAAACGTTTTGTCAAATACAGCTAAGGTAATCTATTCCTGAGGTAGAAAAGCCTTAGTATTTCAAAAATTCAATATTTTTGTAAAATGATTATTCATGTCAGCATAGAAGTGCTGACTACTGGGCTGGTGACACCCTCGTGGAATTGAAACTCCACCAGCAGTGGCATCGACCCAGTGGTTATAAATATTCTCATCATAGATACCAGGATTTAATTTTGTATTTACGCCAGACGCATGTTTCGTCAACAAAAGACTCAGCAGTGACGCTCGAATCCTAAAAAAATTAAAAATGCCAAATAAAGTACGAAGTTGTAGAGCATTGAGGACCAAAATTCCAAAAAAAAGTTTTGTCAAATACAGCTAAGGTAACCTATTCCTGAGGTCGAAAAGCTTTAACTTCACGTTCCGCTATAAGGATAATGCCCTTTCAACAAATATTGCAAAGTTTGATGACTATGTTGAAAGCATATATTCCATCGCCATTGAAATACAGGATACAACAGATACAGTTAAGTCTGCCTTATAAATTGACGTACATCTAGAAGTTGGCAATAAAGGTCGATTGAGAACAAAGATTTACAACAAAATCGATGTCTCATGCAGCAACATAACAGAAACACCTGAGTTTATAGTATATATCTCCCAATTGAGAGTCCAAATTTAGGTGAGTATTACTAGAGACATGCACATTGTCAATAACACATTATGCTTAATGTTTTATTCAAAGGCATAACATATCGTGAGTCTAAATCCATCAATGCAATTGGAAACACAACTTTGAAATACTGATGGATTAGGTCTCGGATCATGACAGATACATGGCTATACGCGAAAAATAAGACGTAGAAACTCTTTCCAGATGGGTTAAAGCTGCAATTTATTGAAACAAATAAGGATAAAAAAAAACTGCATACACATGCTACATCACTCTTTTATGACCCACCTAATGCTATAACAAAATTAAGTTGTATCTGCAGATCAAGCCCAAAACAAAATTGTTTTCGTATTTAAAATAAAGGAATTAAGTATTGCATGACAATTCCTTTGGGAACTCAACATTTAAAACCACGACGCTCACCAAGGAGACACCCTGAATAATCATAAGTTTGTTCCTTTGGAATTAAAACCAAAGACAAATTACTTAGTCTTCCTTCATTGCATTGTATACCTACATTACATAAATGGCATTTCAAACAACGTTATACTGCTCAGTTTTTCAAGCGCTCCACAAAACTTATTTCTTACATATTAAGGTCAATCTCATCTGCAATCAAAGCTGAGCTTGAGCATAGATATAAAAAGATCTTGTATGAGAGTCACAATTTGTAAAAGTAAACCATTACAGGTCGAACAAGAATGTGTCCCAAGTACACGGAGGCCCCATCCGCACTATCATTTTCTATGTTCAGTGGACCGTGAAAATGGGATAAAAATGTCATTGGCATTAATTTAGAAAGATCATATCATAACATGTTTGCTAAGTTTCAAGTTGATTGGACTTCAACTTCCTTAAAAACTACCTCGACCAAAAACTTTAACCTGAAGCGGGACAGACGGACGAACGGACGAACGAATGGACGAACGAACGGACGAACGAACGCACAGACCAGAAAACATAATGCCCATAAATGGGTATAATAAATAGGGCTTGTCTGCTTAAAAAGTAAAAAGCACAAAAATAATGAACTCCGAGGAAAATTCAAAAAGGAAAGTCCCAAATCAAATGGCAAAATCAAATGATTAAACACATCAAACGAATGGACAACAACTGTCATATTCCTGACTTGGTACAAGCATTTTCAAATACGTTCTTCGTTACGGAGCCTTTGCTCACATCGAACAGCAAGCTACAGCGGATCCCAAAAATGACAAAAGAAAAACCATTCAAACGGTAAAACTAACGATCTAATCTATGTAAACAAAACCGTGAAACACTTAACTTAAGACGGGGACGACCAAATGCAGTGGTGTTTAACGTTTTATTAGGTACCAACATTCACCCTTACTTGAAACAACATAGAAAGACACACTATAATTATCAAATGAAATGGTTTAACTCAATAAATAGATATATTAACACAAACAAGTGAACATACACTGAACGAATAAATTTGATCTATGATATAAATGTAGATATAAGATCAATGAAATAAGGAATGAGATGTTAAACATCAAAAAGACAACAATTACTGGACAACATGCCGCCAAATAAAGTATTGTACACAGGTATATGAAAATAATTTTGTGTAAGGTATATACAGCCATGGAATACGGAATTTATTTTTACAAAATAAATAATTTAATTTTGTTGTTCATAGTACGAGAACAGAAGTAAACATCTATAGTCATGCCAAACACTTATCAAATCTGGTATATATTAAAAATAGAGAGACGAGAATTAAAGCTAAATAAGTAAACATTAAATTACAAAAAAGTACTACAAATAGTATCAAAAGGTCAAATTAACACGAAAGTACGATTTGAGAGTATTCGCATTTACTGAAGGCTAGTTAAAAGCCAAAAACAATTATTGATGAAAAAAATCATGCAATAGAGACTGTTTGAAAGACGTATTTAAAAAAAAGACGTGTTTTCAAAAACAATCGGTATTCTTATGCGTACCAACAATGCTCCTCTTCTTGTTGACTTGTTTCTTTATTCATTAAAGGCCAACTTCATATAGGAGTTTCATAGGAAGAGCAAAAAAGCTAACATTATCATTTAACCAAACGTTCACAAGTTTTGTGATAATGTTGAAAGCAGCTTTCCTATTGCACTGAACTTGAAATAAAGGATAGCATAGATACAGTTAAGTCTGTCTTGAATTCTATCCTATTTCTATCTTATTTTTGATTTAATATGTAAACAAAACCGTGAAACAATTTACTTAAGACGGGGACAAACAAATGCAGTGGGGTTTAACGTTTTAATCGGTACTAACATTCACCCTTACTTGAAACAGCAGTGTGACATCACAACACAGAAAGAAACACTATAATTATCAAATGAAATAGCTTAACTCAATAAATAGATATATTAACACAAACAAGTGAACATACACTGAACGAATAAATTTGATCTATGATATAAATGTAGATATAAGATCAATGAAATAAGGAATGAGACGTTAAACATCAAAAAGACAACAATTACTGGACAACATGCCGCCAAATAAAGTATTGTACACAGGTAAATGAAAATGATTTTGTGTAAAGTATACAGCTATGGAATACGGAATTTATATTTACAAATAAATAATTTAATTTTGTTGTTCATAGTACGAGAACAGAAGTAAACATCTATAGTCATGCCAAACACTTATCAAATCTGGTATATATTAAAAATAGAGAGACGAGAATTAAAGCTAAATAAGTAAACATTAAATTACAAAAAAGTACTACAAATTGTATCAAAAGGTCAAACTAACACGAAAGTACGATTTGAGAGTATTCGCATTTACTGAAAGCTAGTCAAAAACAATTAATGATGAAAAAATATCATGCAACAGAGACTGTTTGAAAGACGTATTTAAAAACAAAGACGTGTTTTCAAACACAATCGGTATTCTTATGCCTACCAACAATGCTCCTCTTCTTGCTGACTGGTTCCTTTATTCATTTAAGGCCAACTTCATATAGGAGTTTCATAGGAAGAGCAAAAAAGCTAACATTATCATTTAACCAAACGTTCACAAGTTTTGTGCCAATGTTGAATGCAGCTTTCCTATCGCAATGAACTTGAAATAAAGGATAGCATAGATACAGTAAAGTATATCTTGAATTCTATCCTTATTCTATCTTATTTTTGATTTTTTTTTTAAATTCAAATGTGTCGTCACTTTGTGCGTTGATGGCTTTGGCTAACTCCGCTGTGAATTTATATGTGCTGGTTAAGGTTGTGTTATGTAATGTTTCCGTTTTTATTCTGTAGTTGGTCACCACGTCGGTTTTATCATGTATATCTATAATATAGTCATTTTATAAAAATTTACAGTTTGCAAAAACATGAATTATTGTAAATAATAAGGATGTTCTTATACCAGACAGAAAATCCTACCGTATTAGGCACAACTTTTTGGAACTTTTGGTCCTCAATGCTCTTCAACCTTGTACTCGTTTTGGCTTTCGAACTTTTTTCATCTGAGCGTCACTGGTTAGTCTTGTGTGGACGAAACGCGTGTCTGACGTATTAAATATAAACCTGTTATCTTTTGTTAGCTATTATTCGTGTGTTTCTCTGTCCTATATGTTTTCACATTTATTTGTATTGTAGTCCTGTCATGTAATTGTAATTGTCATTTTAATGTCATATTTAACATTGCCATAAAAGCGGGAGGTTTTGCATGCCACAAAACCATGCAGGTTCAACCCAATATTTTTTTTTCTTAAAATGTCCTGTACCAAGTCAGGAAAATGGCCATTGTTATATTATAGTTCGTTTCTGTGGGTGTTTTATGTAATGTTGTGTTTCTGTTGTGTCGTAGTTCTTCTCTTATATTTGATGTGTTTCCTTCAGTTTTAGTTTGTAACCCGGATTTGGTTTTTTCTCAATCGATTTATGAATTTCGAACAGCGGTATACTACTGTTGTCTTTTTTTTTATATCTTTACTTACATCTAGAAAATTGATAATGAATATAGGTTTATAATAAAACTTGACAGAGAGATGATTCCACCTTCCTGAATGTTAACTCTCGATTGTTATGTATTTCTACTTCTACTTCTATGTGGTTAATCAATCTACAGTCGAAATTTCCATAACGCAGATATACTGTGCGAGTGTGTCAATCAGTACACGCCAAGTTAAAAATAAACAAAAACTTTTGTGTATTTACAGGAACATCAACAAATAAAATAATGTGATGTTTGCAACAACTGTACAGGGTTAAAATCAGGTATCAATAGTTACGCCAGGAACTGCCACACATAGACCCTGAAGGCGTCTGATGTGGGGGCTTGGATGGCAATTTCAAGTAGTTGGTTCCAGTCAACAAGTGTTCTTGGGGTGAAACTGTATTTATAGGCATCCATTGAAGTGCTGACTGTGGAAAACCTGTCTCTGTGGTATTACCGAGTTAGTATTTTGATGTAATCTGGAATAATGACTGATGCTTCACCATGTAGGATCGTATAATAGTATAGGAGTATGAGCCTGGCTCCTTTTCTTCGTGTTGCTAGTGTTGGCCAGCCAAGTGTCTGTAGGATGTCGGTTACAGTTCCTGGTTTCCGTGAATATGTTGTTGTTACAAATCGAACAGCTCTTCGTTGTACCATCTCGATTTGGTTAATATGGCACTTTTAATATGGGTCCCACACTGCAGATGAATACTCAAGGTGAGGTCGAACTTATGTTTTGTATGCGCTCTCTTTTATGTCTTGTGGGCACTTATTGAAGTTCCTTCTTAAAAAAACCAAGTGCTCTCTTGGCCTTTGATGTTGCTTATGATGGCCCCCATTCATGTCCTCTGATAGTTCGAAGCCGAGGTATGGGTAGTGCTAAACAGTTCCCAGGTAATTTCCCATTATATGGTAGTTGTGAACAACAGGATTGCGTTTTCTGGTCACCCTAAGGATGAAACATATTACTGGATGGAATGTCATCTGCCAGCGTCTTGCCCATTCTACCAGTTGCGTAAAGTCTTGTTGTAGATGCTGGCATGTATCCGAGTTGTGGACGCTTCTGTACAAGAGGGAGTCGTCAGCAAACAGTCGTAGACTGGTACATGGCGATATAGAATCGCCTATGTCGTTGATGTACAGAAGAAAGCATAGGGTTCATGGACCGTCTTCTGGTGTACACCTGAATATACTGCTTCCATATCACTCATTTCACCATCTACACAAACTCGTTGATTTCTTTTGGTAAGCTATGCGCTCATCCAGCCGAGAACATCTCCGCAGATACCGTAGTAACTCATTTTTTGCAAAAACCGCTGGTGTGGGACTGTGTCAAATGCCTTAGAAAAATATAGGACACCCATATCTACTTGTTCTCTCATATCTAAAGATCGTGCCACTGATTCTATTGTGCTCACCAGTTGTGTTTCACAGGAGCGATGTTGTCTGAAACCGTGTTGGTAGTCCACTAAAATATTGTGTTTTTCTAATTGGTTCATTACATGGCGGTATAATATGATATGTTCCATTGTTTTATATCATATAGGGGTTAGAGAGACGGGCCTGTAGTTGACTGCTAGTGTGTAATCACCTTTCTTGTAGATAGCTGTAATGTTTGTTAGCTTCCAGTCTGATGGTACTGTCCCAGATGCCAAAGTATGGTTAAATATTTATGATGGAAATGGAGAAATTTGGTCCGCTGCCTCTTTTAGGATTCTAGTTGGTAAAATGTCTGGCCCTATGTCTTTTGATGTGTCTTGCTTTTTGAGAAGTTTGTTTACGCCATTTTCTGTTACTCTTAGTCTTTCTATGTCGTCGATGTTGCTTTTCCAAGAGATGGCATTGTTTTCATATCTTCGTCTGTAAATACACTATCGTACTGTTCAACTTCATTAAGTATAGCAGCTTTCCCCTTACTGTCTATTACTTCTGTTCCTGAGCTGTTCTTCAAGGTTGATATGTTGACCGTGTTTTTTTTTGTAACAATCCAGCAGGACTTGCATATTGTATATATGCTTATATATCTACCGATTTATACAATACTCCAGAGTTTGCATTTCCAATCACGATTTTCTTTGATGGAGGGTTGCTGTATACAAGGAAGCTATTGAACCAAAAGTTCCAAGAAGTTTAGATGCAATCATCCCTTCGCAAATTGTAAGGACGCCATTATGACCTGATTTGTAATTACATGAGCAACACGAAGGCAAGATCTGTTTATACCGGTTTCGTGAATTCAATATAGCTGCATATAATGATGCAAGATATGACTGATATAATGTTTATCGAGTTTGAAGATCGTCTTGGTTTAATCCTTTGGGTGAGAACCTTTAAACAGAAAATTAAGTAGAAGCATGTTGCTACACTCTCAGGCATTGCTCTGGTTTTTGTATGCAGCTTTGTTGTGAAGACTTCCAATTTGAACTTGAGTGTGCATCAGGTTAAACACATTTTTTGGACGGAATTACACTCTTCCTAACAATTATGTTGACTAACGGAGCACCTGAGATCATGCTGGTTTTTGGTAGGCCAGGGTTCGTGTTGCTCAGAATTTTGTTGTTGTGTTTAATACTGTTTTCTTTTCGCCTTTATGGTGTTTTTTTTGGGCCTAAAATCGCCCTCCAGTTCTAGAGTTCAATTGCTCAAAATCGTCGAAAGAAATTTCATCAGTTGTCATTTGCCCATGACTTCCGATTATTTTGTCATTTTCGCAGATATGTTTTTTTTCTCGAACAAACTCTGTAAACTCTAAAAAGATAAGTGCTCCTGATCCTTGAAGATCTGCCTCTACAATTGCATTTCAAGTCATTGGATTGACACATTCTGCAGTTTCTGTTTCGTTAATTATACATCTAAAGATAATATTGTAACCGTTCATATGTTATCTACCTTGTTTTATTGGTAACTAATGTACTAAACATTAGATTCATTTCTTTTTCGAACATGTTGAATCTCAGACCTTTAAGGAAACTGACAAATTTCTGCTTTACCTAGTATACCATTAAATATATTCGTATCATATTCTAAAACGTGCCTTTAGTGTCCCTGTTTTCTTTCTAAAGATAGTGTTTTGGTTTTATACCTCGTAATTGGTTAGCAATAAACTCATCATAGATACCTGGGTCGAGTTCAATATCGTAGCAGCTACGTAGCGGCTACGTAGCTGGGCCGCGTTCAATATCGTAGCTGCTACGTACGTAGTGCTTCGTAGATTTTGACTATTGAACGTGTTACTATAGACTAGCTGCTACACAAATATTGAAAGCAGCTACGTAGCCGCTACGATATTGAACTCAACCCTGCTATCAATATCTATGTAGAAACTATAGGCTAGCTACACGTTCAATAGACACAAATCTAAGTAGCACTACATAGCAGCTACAACATTGAACGCGGCCCAGTATAGTCTTTTGAGCATATGTGAGTGATATTTCACAGATAAGCGTGTTCAATGTTGAGTTCAAGATCGTAGCAGCTATATAGGGCTACGTAGATTTATGACTTTTGAACGTGTAGCTAGCCTAGCTGCTACATAGATATTAATAGCAGCTAGGAAAGCTACTCGTTCAGTAGACACAAATCTACGTAGCCCTACGTAGCCGCTACGATATCAAACGCAACTCTGCTGTTTGACGGATGGTTGTTTTGTTAAGGTTAGAGCTAATTCGAAATCATTTTCTTATCTCTAGCCGCCATACTTTTTCAATATCTTTCTTTCAAAAGTGGTTGCATTGCTGTCGTGTTTTCTTTCAAGCATTGTATACTATATTTCAGATTAGATAACCATACGAACTTTCATTTTCATTATCAGTGACAAAGGAACATTGAACGAGCCTACATCTTCATCGTTCATCCCAGGGCTTGAACACTTCACTATATTGTTCTAGGTTTTTCTTGTAAAAGTAAAATCATTCATTTGAGAAGCCTTTGTTTTCAGCAAAAATATGATGGCCTTGGTTCCCAATTGTTGAATAGTTCACATGTTGGTGGTGCTACTGGTTTTTGTTAAAAAAAACATGACGTGTCTTCTGGATTAGAGAAGCAATATACTTGAAGGACAAACAAACAACATTCAAATAAACAGTAGAATATACCACTGTTCAAAAGTCGCTTGATGGAAAACAAATCCGGGTTACAAACTAAAACAAAGGGAAACACATCATCTATAAGAGGAAAACAAAGGAACTATAGAAGTACTGTGCAAAAAAAAGCAGACGTCAACATACATAGAAACGCACTATTTGATAACAACTGCAATGTTCCTGACTTGGTACAGGACCTTTCAAGAAATAAATAGTGGCTAGGATTTTTTCGACGAACCACCAAGCTTTGTTCTACAATCAAACTGTAACTCTGGCCTTTGTTAGTCTTGTAGGTTTTTTTTTTTAATTTTTAGTTCATTTATATGTTTTTGAGTTTAAGTGTGACGTCCAATTTCACTGAACCTTTACTCAGTTTTGTTTAGGGACCAGCTGAGGACAACCTCCGGGTGCGAGATTTTCTCGCTGTGTTGAACCCCTTCGGCTGTTGTCTGCTCTTTGGTCGGGTTGTTGTCTCTAAGACACATTCCCCATTTCCATTCTCAATTTTATTGAGATGATGGCTGGGATTGCTGTGTGATCTAATATAAAATTATCAAATTTCGTGAGTGGAACATCATAATGAAATTCCTTAAACTTTTCAACCGAGATATGAGGCATATCTATTCATATTATAATGTATACTGACTGTGGAAAAAGTATTTTATTTCGAGCCAGAATCAGGTTGAATTGGGGTATCAATGACGACTTTCCAGGAAACAGGAAAAGAACATTTTTTTTTTTTTTTTCAATTTCTGTACATGTATGATAAAAGTTGAAAACAGCAAAAAGTTTTTGCTAGAATGCACAAATCATAGATGCATTGATCCTCTCACTGAAATATCATTATGCACATGTATCATCAGGTTGTGGGCGTCTCGGATACATTATTTGTAAAAAAAAATGCATTTTTTGAAGTTGTACAAGAGTTATTGTTGAAACAGGACGGTTTGATTTTCTACATTACTTGGTCTTTAAAAAGGTTGAAAACGGAACTGTTTAATGCGTTTATCACACTAATGAATATATGTATAGCTAATTTGACATAATTTGATTCGATTGTCGAGCACGCTGATTTTTAAAGCTTACTGGCAATCCATAGAAAAAACACATCAATTGTAAATTGCACATTGTTGTGTTTCTTTTTTTTAAAGATCACATTTTGTACCAGTTTAATTCATTTTCACATAAATTTTGATGATACGTCCTGACAAATACACACATTTGCTTCAAACAAAACTGAACTAAAATCATATAGACACAAATATCCATTCTGAGGCAGCATGTCTGTTAATACTAATATTTTAGCATACAGTCACTAAGATATTCATCACACTGTCAAAGCTTATTTTTCAAAATTCGTACAATATCTGCAATTATTTTAACACCTATGTCCATTTTCAGAGGCCCATGGGGAAACATTAAAGCATTGTGAAATCCTTCAGGATAATGAGCCAGTTCTGTTTTAACATTTAAGTATTTGAGTTTCTCGTGAAACATTATACCATCATCACGTATAAAATCATATCCACATGTCATGATGTAAGTAAACGGAAGTCCTGATAAAGTCTCGTCATCCGCTATCAATGGAGAAATTAAAGGTTCTTTAAGATATCCTTCTACTTTTTTAAATAATTCTTGATTTCCAAAATCTTTCTTATATTCAATATTTTCCCATAAGTCCTTCGTTCGAACGTACTTTTTTGGCATCCATTTTTTCTGATCAACGCTGTCAAAATATTTAGACTTTTTGAATTCAGGTGATGTGTGATTATTTATCAAAAATTGATGTGCGTACGCAGGTGATAAATTGAGATAGTTTGTAAGAAAAACCAAAGAATTCGGAGAGTTTATACTCTTGTTAAGGTAAAGGACATTTTCCATATATCCTGTCGTCTGCCAATTTATAATTTGCAAAACGGGAACAAGCACGAGTTGTAAAGCTATCCGTTTTTGAAGTCGAAGGGATATTGCTGCCGCCATGTTTCCTCCAGCACTGTCGCCTCCTATAGCAACTCGCGACGAATCAACACCTAGTGTGTCACTGTTATCTAAGACATACTCCACAACATCGAAGCAATCGTTTAGTGGTACTGGAAACGGATGCTGTGGACTGAGTCTGTAGCTTAAATATAAAAATAGATAAAATTGAGAATGGAAATTGGGAATGTAATAATTGAAAATAGATTAAATATGAGAAACAATGAGTGTAACACATTTGAGAATAATATTTAATTATACGCAAAACTATTACCTGTATATGAAAAATATTGTTATATCGAAACAATAATGTATCGGTGAAAAACATGATAAGTTTTAGTATCTTGACCACTGCGAAATAAAATCCGTAATAAATGTTATCATCAAGAAAAAAAATGTAACAAGTCTCCAATCCGGTCATTTTGAGAAGGGATATAATTTCGATTTCTGTTTTACATATGTACTTTCAATATATATACAAAAATCCTTTAATCATGTTATTGGTGATTAGTTAAGCAGCTGGTGATCATTAAAGAAAAACAAATGTGAGCGTTTTGATCATGTAATATAACAACAGTATCTGGTACCTACTCAACTGATATTACAACAACCTCGCTTTCCCGAGAGATCTTCCTCATGATTGGGTCATAACAATCTGAAAAGACAGTAATTCTTTTTAAGTTATTGGATGACACATGTCGCCCAAAGTATTACTGTGATCTTAAAATGTGGGCACAAGAATATACTCCGTCTGACAATTAACATATATATATAAAGTATGTACACTTAGACGTCGCGTACGGTGTTGGTGTTAGTTTTGGTAACGTTATTTAGACGTTATTTTTCATGCATTGTATAAATAACGTCGTACTTTTTTTTTATTTCGTGCAGCTCAATCATACAGCATAATTCATATGAGCGGTTTGCTTGACTTGCTACGTATAGAACCGAAAATGCAAAAGTGGCACACATTTTTTTAAGTACAGTTAAATCAAAACGGAAAAATAATATTCATTTACATTAGTATCCCCTTGGAGCAAAGATATTTTTTCTTTCTTTTGATTGAAACAGGATATTTTAAAAACAAGTTTAAACCACTGTCTTTTCTGCTGCTTTTTCTTTTAGTTTAAACATATTAATTTATAGTGGATTGGGAAACAAGTTATTACAACTTATATTAATCCGTTTCAACTTTGAGGGTGCGAGTGCTTCCTTGTAGCCTTAGCCTGCTCTTTCCGAAATCTAAAAGGGTGAATTTTATGTACAAGAGATATTGCTCTCTCTTAATAAAACACGGTTCAGTCATTTATCGCCCCCTGCCGAAGGACTATCATTGTTTCACAAGACCATCATACCCGCAAATGGTGTCAAGGGCTTATTCTCTTATCCGCTTTTGATAATTTCCGAAGAAAAATGTTATTAGTTGAATCGTTTGTTTCATCGCCTGTATTAAATGTTAAAAGGATCAACAGTTGAAAGCAAATTCAAAATTAACCACAATAAAATTTATTTAATAAAATTTTCCAATTTCATAAACAAAAAGAAATTTAATCTCAACTATGAAAAAAAAACAACAGATGGGCGCAGATAACTACTAGGGGACATTTTAGCGCAGACGTTAGAGCCAATTTTAGCGCAGGCAGGGGCGGATGCAGGAATTTTCGAAAGGGGGGTGCTAACCCAGGGCAAAGGGGGGGGTGCAGGGGGGGTGCAAAACATATGTCCCGATACAAATGCATTGATCGGCAAAAATAAAGGGGGGTGCGCACCCCCGGAACCCCCCCTGGATCCGCCACTGGCAGGATTAATCCGTTCAGCTGTATTTTCGATAGCCCATTTTAGCGAAAACTTTCCTAGTTGAATAATACTAAAACCACGAGCATTAATTTATGCTGGTTTAATATTAAAGTTGTATGTATATATATGTTCACTTTGGTTCATCATGGAAATAAAAGTAATTATATAGTTGTCACTCAGCTATTTACGTTTTTCTTGATACTATCATCAACTTGCAAACAACAACATATATAAAAATACAATGTATAGGCGAATGTGCTCCACAATCTAGACAAGATAAAGAGAAAAATCAGCAACTTTATCAACAGTATTGTACTGATTGTGCTTGGGTTTTCTCTTCTAGAACTCGCGCATGGGTCTTTGTTTTTTAATAAAAAGTGTGCAAACAAAATAAATATTGAAACAAATATATAAAGAAAAATGCAAGGATGAACTTAAGGATGTTTCATTTATCCTTGTATGTGCCCATCGAAATTGATAAAGAAGCATGCCAGCATTTTTTATCCTTGCATGTTCCTATGTCCCTAGAAACACACTATCCATTCTTTCTGATTTGCAAATGTGCAATATAAATTTATCCTTTTTCTATTATAATCGTTCGTTCTAAGACACCAGGTCCCATGTACTGAATAGAGAATCTTCAAACTAGTCCCCCAAACTGCCTCAAATAATAGATAAAAGGGGAGGGAGAGGGTTTCAGAAACATTAAACCTGTTAAGAAAGTTTTGAATAAGCATTCAATGACATATTTGTCGCTGGACGTCAGATAAACAATGAATCAATACACAAAAAAATGCGCCAATTTGGGTTACGCAATGTTTCAAACAATCTCATTATTATAATTAAATCATACTATTGGTAGAGAAATTGACAATTTGTTATATCAAATTGACAATTTGTTATTTCTAATTGATAATTTGTTATATCAAATTGATAATCTGTTATATCAAATTGATAATTTGTTATACCAAATTGATAATCTGTTATATTAAACTGATAATTTGTTATATCAAATTCATAATCTGTTATATCAAATTCATAATTCGTTATATCAAATTGGAAAAAGTTAATTAGCATGGCACGTAAAGGCTTCCGCAATTTTCGACGTTCTAAGCACTACATGTCAAGTTTTACAGAACGTAACGTCAAAACAAGTAACTAGAGGCTCTAAAGAGCCTGTGTCGCTCACCTTGGTCTATGTGCATATTAAACAAAGGACACAAATGGATTCATGACAAAATTGTATTTTGGTGATGGTGATGTGTTTGAAGTTCTTACTTTACTGAACGATTTTGCTTCTTACAATTATATCTATCATGAACTTTGCCCATTAGTAACAGAGAACTATATTTGGTAAAAATTTACATAAATTTACCAAATTAATGAAAATTGTTAAAAATTGACTATAAAGGGCAATAACTCCTTAAGGGGTCAATTGACCATTAAGGTCATGTTGACTTATTTGTAGATCTTACTTTGCTGAACATTATTGCTGTTTACAGTTTATCTCTAACTATAATAATATTCAAGATAATAACCAAAAACAGCAAAATTTCTTCAAAATTACCAATTCAGGGCAGCAACCCAACAACCGATTGACCGATTCATCTGAAAATTTCAGGGCAGATAGTTCTTGACCTGATAAACATTTTTATCCCCTGTCAGATTTCCTCAAAATGCTTTGGTTTTTGAGTTATAAGCCAAAAACTGCATTTTACCCCTATGTTCTATTTTTAGCGGTGGCGGCCATCTTGGTTGGTTGACCAGGTCACGCCACACATTTTTTAAACTAGATACCCCAAAGATGATTGTGGCCAAGTTTGGATTAATTTGGCCAAGTAGTTTCAGAGGAGAAGATTTTTGTAAAAGATTACTTTAATTTACGAAAAATGGTTAAAAATTGACTATAAAGGGCAATAACTCCTAAACGGGTCAACTGACCATTTTGGTCATGTTGACTTATTTGTAGATCTTACTTTGCTGAACATTATTGCTGTTTACAGTTTATCTCTATCTATAATAATATTCAAGATAATAACCAAAAACAGCAAAATTTCCTCAAAATTACCAATTCAGGGGCAGCAACCCAACAACCGATTGACCAATTCATCTGAAAATTTTAGGGCAGATAGATCTTGACCTGATAAACATTTTTATCCCATGTCAGATTACCTCAAAATGCTTTGGTTTTTGAGTTATAAGCCAAAAACTGCATTTTACCCCTATGTTCTATTTTTAGCCGTGGCGGCCATCTTGGTTGGTTGACCGGGTCACGCCACACATTTTTCAAACTAGATACCCCAATGATGATTGTGGTCAAGTTTGGTTTGATTTGGCCCAGTAGTTTCAGAGGAGAAGATTTTTGTAAAAGTTAACGACGACGGACGACGACGGACGACGACGGACGACGACGGACGACGGACGCCAAGTGATGAGAAAAGCTAGACAAAAAAAAAGAGATCGCGTTTAATTTTTTTTTCAATATTTTCTCTTAAAACTTCGACACAATTTTTTTTCATACACTTAAAAAAAAAGTTCTCACGTTTGAATAAAATTTTATATCGTAGAAAAGAATGCAACTGCCTATTACTTTTCATAAGACACTTAACAAATACGCTAAAAAGTCAGAAAACGGCGAGTGTGACATTTCAACGGATTTAATAAAATGAACAATTTAGGACATAATTTAAACAATACTTACTAATTGAAGACATAGAAAGTTGTATATTTATTGTATAATTTTGACACAGGAAGGGTGGATATGTAAATTGTGGTTTGGATCTGCAGCATTCGTTCGAATTTTGAAGAGCTCCAAAAAATATGCGAGATTTGGGTTTTGTGACAGAAATACAAATTTCAAAAAATCATTAATTCTGCCACGATCTTTTGAAATGTTGTAACACAACTTTTTATAAATTTTTTCCTTATTATATACGGAATAAAAAGATATATCATTTTCGGAATAATCTATTTGAATTACCTTTAAAAATCACTCTGAACTTCACCCCTATCCATATTTTTTTTCAATTTTCATGCTGACCACAAAACAAAGTGAACTTTTCGTCCTGGTCAGACGCGTCCAGTTAACGATGACGTCATAAATAAAACATACACCATTAACACCAAAGACTACTCTTGTTGGCAGTGCAACTTTTTTTTAATAAGTTTAAAAAATGACAAGAATAACTTCAAAGCAACGCTGATCATATGTCGCGGTGTTACTTGTCTACACGCTCAAAATCAGTGTTATTAGGGATCATTTGAGTAACAAAATGAATAAAAGTATTGATTTTAAGGCATATTCCATTTCTACTTTTAATTACGCACATTTTGATATATACATTTATATAGTTATCAATTCCGAAACTTCTAACAAATGCAATAAAGGCGAACTAGAAAGCAAAACCCGTATTATCACCAACACCGTACGCGACGTCTATATATATAGAGTTCTAATCCCGGTGAGGGAAGAACAAACAATTTGCGGAAGCAAATTTACAGATCTTACATTGTTGTGCTGATGCTTAGACGAGTTGTATATATAGGTGGCACGGTAGTTTTTGCATTCCAGAATTTAGGTTGCTCTTTTGTGTATCCTACTTAGGTAAATGTATCTAAACAGTGTGATTGGACAAAAATACAGTATCAACTGAACATAATTTCCCAAACTGAGGGATGAATCAGGTGTAGAAAAATATGAAATAATTTTACATACAGATGAAAATGAATTTTTGAGATTTTTTTTAAATTTTGTATTCACTGCACCATAAAATACCTAAAAGTACTAGTGGCCTTAGGATTTTAAAAATAGCAAAAAAAGTAAACGGTCATGATACATATTCAATAAAATTGAGAATGGAAATGGGGAATGTGTCAAAGAGACAACAACCCGCCCAAATAAAAAACAACAGCAGTGGGTCACCAACAGGTCTTCAATGTAGCTAGAAATTCCCGCACCCGGAGGCGTCCTTCAGCTGGCCCCTAAACAAATATATACTAGTCCAGTGATAATGAACGCCATACTAATTTCCAAATTGTACACAAGAAACTAAAATTAAAATAATACAAGACTAACAAAGGCCAGAGGCTCCTGACTTGGGACAGGCGCAAAAATGCGGCGGGTTTAAACATGTTTGTGAGATCTCAACCCTCCCCCTATACCTCTAACCAATGTAGTAAAGTAAACGCATAACAATACGCACATTAAAATTCAGTTCAAGAGAAATCCGAGTCTGATGTCAGAAGATGTAACCAAAGAAAATAAACAAAATGACAATAATACATAAATAACAACAGACTACTAGCAGTTAACTGACATGCCAGCTCCAGACTTCAACTAAACTGACTGAAAGATTATGATTTCATCATATGAACATCAGGCACAATCCTTCCCGTTAGGGGTTTAGTATCATACCATCATAACATATATGAGAAGAACATAACCCGTGTCATGCCAACAACTGTTTTTAGAATAAATGTGTTTAGTTCCGATGCAAAGACCTTATCAGTGACTCAATATTAACGCCAAAATATGCAATCTTTAATGACTTGACAACAGTATCGTAATTATATCCCTTCTTAATAAGTCTATTCAAAGGTTTTGTAAGTTTCTGAGGTGAATACTGACACCTTTGTGCTTTATAAAGAATATTACCATAAAAAATTGGATGTGAAATACCTGAACGTATTATAGAAGTCTGCATGTTGAGCTATATTTACGAATGATGTCTTTATACCGATGATAAAATTTAGTAAATGTTTTGACTAGTTTGTGATATCGAAAACCCTGGTGTAATAATTTTTCAGTAATACATAAATTTCTCTCGTTAAAATCTAAAACATTGTTACATACACGAGCGAATCGTACAAGTTGAGATATATAAACACCGTAAGATGGTGACAAGGGAACGTCACCATCTAAAAACGGATAATTAACGATAGGAAATGAAAAATCATCCCTTTTATCATAAATTTTAGTATTCAGCTTTCCATTAGTGATATAGATATCAAGATCGAGAAAAGGGCAGTGGTCATTGTTAGTATTAGCTTTATTTAAAGTAAATTCATTTCTGAATAGTAAAATGAAAGTACTTCAGTTAACTGTGAATGTAGAACTTTTTGCAGTGTTAGAAAGTGGTGTAAATTCTAAAAAGGCTATCATTATCCGTTATGGGCCAGGAAATACTACCGTGCCACCTTATACAGATGTACACAGTCATGTATCGCCATCACTGCTGGTGATCCGATGGATAAATCTGTTGTAGAGTTGTCACTGGTTCAGACGTACAAATATATATATTACGGATTACAAATGTGTCGAGGTTTGTGGTTGGATAACAACACAGAGATGTCAGTATATATTCAGGAAACTGCCGGGGTATATACGACGTTTTTGTCCCCAATTGGAACCTCAAAAACGTCATCATAACACCGGTTACTATGTGACGTAGTCAAAAGCTATCAGACTGCCAGAGGCTCACAAAGGAAAAATAATGACGTGCTTCAGTCAATAATACATTTTTGATACAAAATCACGCAATTTACACTTTTATACTTAAATTTAATGTTAAAAGTGTTATTATAAATTATTACATAAACGATAAAATTATGTTCACAGCAAATTAGAAAATCCTTCACGTATGAGGCTTGTTTAGGGGGGTATCAATATCCCATATCCCATTAACTTTTTATCCCAATATCCCGTATCCCTATAATGTTTACCCCTAATATCCCAATAAATATTTTTTACAAATATCCCATATCCCTAAAACTATTTTGAAATATCCCAAAAAATCGTTATAAATTCATTCCCAAGCCCATTTTTTCCCTCATCATCACAACGTCAACAATTTTGACTGGGAAAACAAACTGTGTTAAAGGAAATTTACAGTGCATACTTCCAGTGTTAAATAAGAATATATATGTCCAAAAGATGAAGTGTTCCATCGTAGAGCCTTGTATAACAATCTCTTTTTATGTGATCTTAAACGATAAATTTAATGTAAGGGGTCTAATTTCAGACTTTTTTTTTAATTGTTCAAACCGTGATGCATATGACTGTAAAATTTCATTTTGATAGCATTATTCTTTCATTGATAAGAAACTTCATCCTACACGTTAACCTATGTTGGGAAGAACAGAAGGACTCAATCCTGTCTCTTGTCCGAGATTGCTCTGACATCCAACGGCTGTTTTGCCAGACAAGTTGAGACTGTGGGACGTCAGAGCACGTCCATATCAAACAAAAAGTGGATATTTAACATGCAAGTTCAATAACTCAAAATTTATCACAGGAAAGCTTTCTGCTAATGTACCTACATTACACTTTAACTGTTGCAATATTTTTACAGCAGGCAAAATTTGCACAGCCCTTGCTTTGCAAAGAAACAACACAACATTTGACTCTGTGATCTTGAAATTTATGAATTACATAGATCCCAATATTTTTGTTACTTTTTTTAATTTCCTTCCTCACAACACCAGTAATAGAAAGAAAATATATAAATTTACATTGATTATTTAGTAATTATTCGTTATTAACATAGTTTATACGGCGAAATATCTACTTTTTGATATGGGACGTGCTCTGACGTCCCTCGGCCCCAGCTTGTCTGGCAAAACAGAGCAATCTGTGAAACGTGGAGACCTCTGAAGATCCTCGCCACGTAAAAAACAAGAGGTAAAACACTAGAAAATATCCTGTAATCATATAAAGCATCAAAACAAATAAAAACATTGACAACAATAAGGCTTAACTCATCAGATGGATACATCTAACAAAAATCTATGATTATTTTAAGAAAATTATCAATGTGTATAAGCATATAATATATAAAAAAAAAAAAGATGTGGTATGATTGCCAATTGCCAAGAGACCATGTGACACAGAAATTAACAACTATAGGTCACCGTACGACCTTCAACAATGAACAAAGCTCATACCGCATAGTTAGCTATAAAAGGTCCTGAAATGACAAATGTAGAACAATTCAAACGAGAAAACTAACGGCCTAATTTATGTATAAAAAAATGAACAAAAAACAAATATGTAACGCAGCAACAAACGACAACCACTGAATTAAAGACTCCTTACTTTGGACAGGCACATACATACAGAATGTGGCGAGGTTAAACATGTTAGCGGAATCCCAACCCTCCCCTTAACCTGGGACAGTGGTGTAACAGTACAACATAAGAACGAACTATACAAATCAGTTGAAAAAGGCTTAACTCATCAGATGGAACAAATAGAAATACATCTAACAAAAACAGAGAGTGGACGTGACCGAGTACTTGTACATCCCATAAAAAAAAAGACACTCAGTACAGATCCGAGAGTACTCGCAGTTACTGACAGCTAGTTCAAAGCCAATTACAACTAATAAAAAGTAATGCATCTGAGACTTAATTATCAATCATTACACATCCAGCATCCAATGGCACGGTAAACAACATCTCCGTAAAAATGAGGATGTGCTATCCCGTTGGAAATAAGTTTTCTACAGGTAGAACCAAACTTCAAAACCAAATCTAGAATTTAGTAAAGATTTTAAGTGATTTGTGGTAACGAAATTCCTGACTTAATAATTACCAGTAATACATATATTTCGTTCATTAAAATCCAAAACGTTACAACAGACAGTCACGGGCAAAGCGGAGGAGTTGTGATATACAAACACCGTAAGATAGTGCCAAAGGAACATCACCATCTAAAAAAGGAAAATTAACAATAAGGAACGAGGTATGGAAAGCAAAACAAATACTTTTAAAATTATCAGTACACATGAGCATATAAATATCGAAAATAGATCAATACTTTTCGCTTGGGTTTGGATGACTTTTAAATAAAACGACCATAAACCCAATTAAAATCAACAAAGCACTAAAATGACCTTTAATATTAAACTTTTTTGGGCAATTTTATCAAGGACTATCAAGTGAGATGTAAATATTTCTGTACTTGACTTTCAAATTCCACATATTTTTTTTTTCATGTTAAAAGTTCAATATCCTTATAAATGCATCAATATCCCATATCCCATTTACTTTTAGGACAAATATCCCATATCCCTAAAATTAAAATGGCAAATATCCCGTATCCCAATATACCCTATACAAGCCTCACGTATGCCGAACATATCAGGTTGGCTTTTTCAATATATATGTGTTGTCAACAAATACCTGCACTGGAAAATAACATTAAGTCAGTGGTTATCCGTAATATATGTGTAATTCATGTCTCTGAAAGGGTATATACTGTGACATTCCCGGCTTAGGTCTTATATTCCCTTCGCCTTCGGCTCAGGGGATATAAACTCTAAGCCGGGAATGTCACAGTTTATCGGTCGTCCAACAGTCTATATCAATCTGCTCAGCTCTTAATAAAACTCCATATCACGGCTTTGTGACGTCAAATACGTTGAACTGGCCTTAATAACTTTGACCCGGACATATCAGCGACGTCATAATGTTTGAACCGACGTTGATAAGTTTGACCCGAACTTATCAAGTCAACTTCCGGTTGCTGGTGAAACTAAGACAATACTTCCAAAAGACTCAAATACAGCCCGATAAATCGATTATTAGGTTATCGGCATATTAATATTGTAAAATATCAGCTACTCGACATAATATGAAGGCTTTTTGATCTCGTTCGCTGCGCTTACTCGACAAAAAGCTTCATATTATGTCTCGCAGCTGATATTTTACGATATCAACATGCAGACAACCTAATTATCGGTACATATACCCTGTTTGAGACCTGAATAACATATACTATAGTGTGTATATACTAGTAGCTACAATTAAGGATTGCCCGTTTGAATTACTCATAAACAAATATTGGAATTTAAACAGTAAGCCTCACGGTCATAAAACTTTCGAGCATGATTTTTGTACTCAGACTCGAAAATCAACCAATCGAATTGCTGGATTTCATGTTTCGAGCATGATTTTTTGTGCTCCGAGCAGGGGTTGAAGGCATAAAACTTTGCTCAGTGTCTCCTCCAAAAATACCCTATTTTTCAATTTTTTTAAGTAGCAGTCCAAATTATGTATACGAAAACAATCAGTGAAACACAGTTATAGCATACAGCAACCAACGACGACAACCACTGACTAGAAGGTCCGACTATGGGAAAACACAAACAGAATATGGCCTGGTACAGTTGTTTCACTCTGCAATTGATTTCAGAATGTCCTAGCTCTTTCATGCTTGATCTCAAATATTTGTACAGAATTATTAGATACATGTCGAATGAAATTACACAAGGGGTTAACATAAAATTAAAGGAAAAAACAATCCCAAGGACATCCAGAGGTCTTCAACAATATATCCTTATAATATTTGTGATGCCTTAAAGGACTAAAATTTTCAAAAGACATTCAGAGCTAAATAAAAAGGTCTTTAGCAATACACCTTTAAATAGATATAAGAAGATGCGAATGAGTGCCAATGAGACAAATCTCCATCCAAATCACAATTTGTAAAAAAAAAACCACATTATATGTCACAGTACGGTCCTCAACGCGAAACCTTGAGTATCACAGAACAACAAGCTATAAAGGACTCCAACATTCAAAAGGGAAAACCAGCGGTCTTATATATATAAAAAAAAACAAGAAACGAGAAATACTTATTAACCACATCAACAAACGACAACCACCGAAATATTATGTTCCTGGATTAGGACAGGTGCAAACAAATGCAGCGGATTAAAACGTTTTTAATTAAAGTTTATATTATGTTTTGTGCCTTAAAGTCCCCCAGTATATACAAGGAGTAAACATATTTACCAGCAGAAAGTAAGCTCCATCCTCCTCCGTGAAAATACACAAGTACGGGTCTTTTCTTTTTACCAAGACTGTTTGCTGGCTGGTATATTTTTACTCTCACATCACGAAGTTTAGTATCAGTTATCTGTAAAAATACAACATCTAGCTTAATTCCCAGTAGAATTTTAGTGACAGGTCATCTTCAAAAGATATCAGAAAGAGAAGCGTAATGACCTTGCAGAATGATATTTTAGTCTTTGAGAAGATGTTAATGAATTCTGTTTCACATAATTAAAAATAAATCCAGTCAGTAGGGCGCACAACTTGTACCCATATGCATATCGACTGTATTTTGAAAAAACAATCGGCCCAAGTATAGAATACGTTTAAGTAGTTCCGGCAATATTCGAAATATCCATACGCCAATACTTTAAATATGTTTAGGCGCGCAACAATCTGAAGGCCTAGTTCCGGCAATAATCGAAATATTCATTCGCTGAAACATTAAATATGTTCTTGTGGGTCGGTGTTTTTGGGGGTTAACATAACAGCTGTTAATATGTCAATGTGGATAGGGACTAGCATGAGGTTGGATACTCAATTAAATAGTCAGCAAGTTTACAGGTCAGCAGGTCGACAGGTCAGCAGGTCAACAGGTCAGCAGGTCGATGGGTCAGCAGGTCGACAGGTCAGCAAGTCGACAGGTCAGCAGGTCGACAGGTCAGCAGGACAACAGGTCAGAAGATGTTTCATGTTATCCATAGATTATTAGTCATTAAGTCAGGATGTTGTGTAGAGGGAAGGTTTGGTACTCAGTTAAATAGTCAGCAAGTCGACAGGTCAGCAGGTCGACAGGTCAGCAGGTCAACAGGTCAGCAGGTCGACAGGTCAACAGGTCGACAGGAGGTCGACAGGTCAGCAGGGCGACAGGTCAGCAGGTCGACGGGTTAACAGGACGACAGGTCGACAGGACGACAGGTCGACAGGCCGACAGGTAGACAGGTCAGCAGGTCGACATGTCAGCAGGACGACTGGTCGACAGGTAGACAGGTCAGCAGGTCAGCAGGTCGACAGGTCAGCAGGACGACAGGTCAGCAGATGTTTCATGTTATCCATAGATTATTTGTCCATTGACGTTTTCCATAAATTTTTAAAGGACATTGCAATCTTTAATGAAAAAAAATGAAACGACCAATAAAAGATAAACTAAAATGGATTAAAAAGCGCCACTGTAAACTTAAAGAAAAAGTAATTGACGAGTTTTGTTTTGTTGAAATTTAATTTTTCCTCTCAAATAAAATATACAATCACTTCTTTTATATATTAGATGAAAAACTATAAATAGCTTATACTGTTATTGAATGTGTTGATGCTTATGTTTTTTTATCTGTAGAACCGTTTGCCTAAACTTTTAAAAATTATAAAAAAAGAAATAGCTCAGTACATTTTCGACTTGTCGGACTGTCAATCAAGCTAATTGTTGACATGTCGCTGTCGACCTATCGACCTGTCGGCCTGTCGACCTATCGGCCTGTCGACCTGTCGGCCTGTCAATCTGTCAACCTGTCGACCTGTCGACCTGTCGATCTGTCGACCTGTCGACCTGTCGTCCTGTCGACCTGTCAATCCCAACTTAATATGGCGATTAAACATAACTACAATCTTCAAATAATAAACCTGGAAAATAATTTAACTTGTATAAAAACCGATTTACTTCATTTGACTTAAATATAAGTCCGATGGTACTACAATCACGTATTCTATACTTGATCCAAACAATCCACCTTCGACTTATTTCACTTTAGTAATATGGCTAACACAACACATATTTAATTATTTTTGCAAGCATTTACGGAATAGATTTTGTTTTAAATGAAGGCACCCAGAAAGACACCTTTTTCACAAATAAGTCAACATTACAAGCTTTGCTTACAAAATCTTGAGGAAAGATGAAAATAATTAAATTGTTTTATAATGTAAAAGGCACTCAATGTCCTACCAGCTAAGAAAATAGACATAATGGGACATGTTTTATTTGTATATTCTAGCCTACTCATATTTTGAACTCTTGAAATACAAACATTTTGTCTCATTAAAATGTGCAGGAAAATCAGTTTCTATTGTTATATTATGACAGACTCTGTTGCATATATATAAACCATGAACTCTCGCATTATAAATGTTCATAACGTATTTAGACCATAAACTTAAAAAATTACCCGAATCAGTAACCTGTACAGGATATATAGTAACATTTTAGACTTTCTCTAAGAACATCCTTTTATTTTTGTGTGAAATCTTTTATCATCAGTTGTCAATATTAAAATAAACTTTTTGCTGTTTTTGTGCCTTATTTTAATTGGGATTCGTAATAATTATTGAAATAAAAGTTGTTAAAAAAAACCAACAAAATATTTCATATAATTTATATTTGAATAAGCAGACACAGATTGACATCTTAATCAGTTGACACTTATTTTCATCATGCAGGGACTTTTATAGATCTGTTGACATATATTTAGATAAGTTGACATATATTTAGATAATATAAAAAAGAAGATGTGGTATGATTGCCAATGAGACAACTGTCCTCAAAAGACTAAAATGACACAGACATTTACAACTATAGGTCACCGTAACGGCCTTCAATAATGAGCAAAGCCCATACCGCATAGTCAGCTATAAAAGACCCCGATAAGACAATGTAAAACAATTCAAACGAGAAAACTAACGGCCTTATTTATGTAAAAAGTTGACATATATTTGAATCCGTATACCAGTATATCCTTAACTAGTCTAACTGACAAAATGTCAGACAAAAAAATTCGGTCATTTAGAAATTTAAATATTTTTAGTTGAAAATAAAGTAGAAAATGTCAAATTTCTTTATCTGTCGGACAAACCCTAAAACAGTTTGGCAGAGACTGGAATACAAATAATTTGATTCGTAGAAATTTGTATATTGAAACCAGTAGACATTTATTTGGATATTATGTCGGCATGTTTTTCGATCTGGAGACATGTATTTGGATCAGTTGACCATTATTTTGATCATGCAGTAGACTTTTTTTTCGGATCTGTTTGAATCCATATACAAATAGCCGATCAGTAGAACATTTGTAGATCGGGATCAGCAGACACATGTTTAGATATAAAGTGGAAATACATTTGGTTCAGTGGACACATTTTTAGATCTGAAGACATATTTTTGGATCAGTTGACATATTTGTTTTTATAGTAAATAACCATAGATGACGTTTTAATGACATCTCATATTCCACATGATTATTGGTTTTTTTTTTCTCTTTTCTCAAACTATTCTTACTTGTAGTCTGGAATCTACACCGGAACCCCATGGGAAACCCGTCGTCATGGTAAGTATGAACCAATCACCTATCTTCCTGTCGGCTGGTGAAAAATATTCGATCAGTCCTAATGAGGTCATACCAGACATCTGAAGGAAAAAAATATATGTGCACATTTATGACTCGTAGTTAAAAATCCTGGTAATTTAATTTTGGATGTAACACGTCTTCTGGTAGGCTGACAGTGTTTTGTCTATCAGCTCATAAACATAATTTTGTCATGTGACCGTGACGTCATCAACGTTTTTCATGATGTAATCCGGTTCTTACTCCTACATTACAGATACTGCGTTTAAAAATGACTCAGACATAATATAACGAAAGTATTGCCATTCTTTAAGACAGAATATTCCATGAAATTATCGCCAATTTGTAAGACAGAATGTAACGGAATTATCGCTAATCTCTAGTTTCTTTTTATTTTTTAGTGTCCGAAAGGACAAAATAAAACACATTGATTTAACACATCGATGAATAAGGGAACGCAACAGATCAACCTGGCATTACACTTTGTTTAATGTGTTTTTAAAATGAGAGTAATATTTTCAATTAATTGCAAATGATAAAGTTTTTTTTTTATAAATTCATTTTCAGAAATAATATCTTCGAGCAATATGAAACCACCAAACATTTTTTTACATAAATAAGGCCGTTAGTTTTCTCGTTTGCATTGTTTTACATTGTCTTATCGGGCCTATTATAGCTGACTATGCGGTCTGGGCTTTGCTCATTGTTGAAGGCCGTACGGTGACCTATAGTTGTTAATGTCTGTGTCGTTTTGGTCTTTTGTGGATAGTTGTCTCATTGGCAATCATACCACATCTTCTTTTTTATATAAACAGGTAAGATTTAAACCAGAGTAAACTAGGACGCAATAATATTTTACTCGGGAGGGAAATGTCGTATTCAATTCAGTCTGGCTTAAATATAAAAATACAACACTAAGACGTTATGCGCTGAAATGAGAAAACATGCCTATAGCTACATTACAATGTAAAGTTAAAGCGAACTAAAATGTTAAGGCCGATTCTGCTTATTATCTTAGGTCAAATCCCCTGACCACATTTTAAAGACAAACCGGGCAGGTTTCCTTTAAAAGATGTACAATAGAACAAACTGTCTTCCCATTGTAAATCTAATTAAAACATACACAAATACAAGCAATCTTTTTCTTTCCTTTATTCAAACAGATCAAATATAAAAAAAGAAGATGTGGTATGATTGCCAATGAGACAACTCTCCACAAGAGACCAAATGACACAGAAATGATCAAATATAGGTCACCGTATGGCCTTCAACGATGAGTAAAGCCTATACCACAAAGTCAGCTATAAAAGGCCCCAAAATATCACAATATCAGTCTTGTATTGTCTCTCATAATAACGTGCCAAATAGCTCAGTTAAATTACCAAATTCACTATAATACTTACAACGTGTCCGTATGTTTTCATAAAAGCGTCCATTATTTTAAGTTTAAATTTTTGTGGGAATGGTTCCGGTACATGAGCGTCCAAGTAAAAATACAAAAAGACGCTTAGCAAAACTGCCACTATAGTAAACGTTGTACGAGAAGCCATGTTTATAATCCATATGTGTGAAAGAGTTAAAGTCCAACCACTGATGACAAACTAATGACATATTTACACTATAGGATGTAGATAGCACAAAAGGAGGGACGTTTTGTTAGTATAGTGTTATCATATACTTAATCAAGGGGGTCACATTGCCTATTTGAGATATCTTAAGGTCTACTTAAATTGATAAATAAATCAGGCTCTATATTTTCTAATTGACATATAGATCTACATCCGATATAAAAATAAATGTATTCCAAAAATAATTTAAGTACATGTATTTATTTATATCGCACTTCATTTGTCACTTGAAATTATGCAAATCACGTGACAACGACAGTATCATAGACATGTGAATCAATATGTAAGTCGTTCACCAACAAAAAAAAAAATATTTCTTGTTAGTGAAATAAAGTAGATTGAACAGTAAAAACAGAAACATATACACAAAATTTTCTTTTTCTTAAGGTTCTTTTTGACCATTACTATGCCCAGTTTTCGTAACAACCTTCATCGAAGATTTGACCATGATAATAATGACTAAAACATTTAACCGTAGACAAATTTACTGTAAAAAAAAACTATATCCATTCATCAGTAATACACAGGAACATATTTTTTTCTTTCAAATTTTGGATCTCGTCGTTGTAAACAAATCTTCTGTCCAAGTTTCATAAAGCAGTGAGGATGTTTGACAAAGTTGTTGTTCTAAAAAATACAATATCAAAATTCTAACCGAAAAAGAGGTCATTTATCAGTAAATATTGAAAAAATAAAGATTTTTTTTTCAAATGCTGTTGCCATGGATACTGTCTTTTGGTTACGTAGAAGGCCATATCACAGTATAATAAAACTAAAAAAAAGGTTTGGAGATTTTTTAATTAAAAATATATCCAAATATGAACTGCAAAAATATGGTTCAGTTGTCATTAAGACTGAAAAATGAAGATTTTTTAAAACAAATTTTCATTTCCGAAACCTCTTTTGAATTGTTACTATATATATGTACATATGATAAAGATAAACATTTATCTCAAATGTCCCAATTATTGGTGAACTTTACCAGAAATCCATGCAACCGCATTAGTCCATCCATTAATTTAAATTTGAAGTCCTCCGGGAATTCATCTGGTACAGGTGTATCCAAGAAGACATAAAGAAACAGTGCAACCCATAAAACAAGCACAGAACAAACGATAATGAATACACGGAATCGTAACTTCATTTTAAATATACGTTCCTTAAATATATAGTATGTTTTCACAAAGATTGGCTTGAGATAACCAGCCTTGGTCAAAATGTTTAAGATAAGACCATTTGAGGTATCTGAAGGGATTGTAAAGTTGAGTAACACTTTACATAAAATAAAATAAATTATATATAAATATACTAAATAAATAAATGATTTGGAAAATACGTTGAAGGTATAAAAAGTCATGAGAAATCCGAATGCAATAAGGTTCTATCCGGGCACTCTGGTTCTAAACCTTGGTTCTATCTGGGTTGTTTGGTTCTGAACCTTGGTTCTATCCGGGTTCTTTGGTTCGAAACCATGGTAACTGATTCAACATCCGGGTTGTTTGGTTATTGCAACCCGACTTCTTGGTTCCATTTGGGTTCCATTCTAGATTATTCTAATGTCCCCGTTGAACTTGGAGAAGATAACCACAAGTATCCGAATAAAAAGATAAAGTAGGTCAAAGACGCTAAAATTGTTTTATAACATTAAACATTTCAGGATCGACGGTAAAAGAAGCTGTAAGGTATTTATTTTCTCATTCTAATAATTTTGATTAGGAATCTAGATAAAAATAAAGCATCGTTTAGATTTTAAAAATAAAACGAAATATACATTATATCGAACATCCTTTTATTTAATTCAGCCGTTCTGTTATTTATTTCCCTTTACTCGTTCCTTATTTCAGATAATATATTTCTAGAAGTTTTTAAATCAACAAAATTAGGACCTGTCGTTCAATTGGCCAACGATATATGCATCTAGCCACTTGACCAGTTGACGACTTGCATATATATATTTGATTTCACATTTAAAGTGCGAATAAATTTTATTTAATAGCTGCTTTGTAATAATGTCAGATTTATTAGAAATTCGTGTGAAGTATTATGTAACAAATCGTTTTGTTCAAAACAGAATGTTAAAAGACATATAAAAAGAAAGTGATGATCAATTTAAGTTTTGTTAGCTTTATTTAATTGAAAAATAGGCTCTAAAATATAACAAAAATGTATATGTACAATAAATTTGTCAAATTTGATACTACTTGTGAAATTAAGGCATGCATATAATCATTATAGGCCCAAAATAATCAAATCAAAATTAAGATTGAATATTTTTATAATAAATTTGTGTGTGTGTTAATGACAGTGCTAGTTGGATGAGTAGCACCAACACAATAGTCAGAACTTATGTATTGGTACCATAGTAAAGGGGCATAAAGAGTTACTCTTAAAAAAAAAGGGTTCCGTTCTCTTAACTTTAGTTGCCTCAAATCAAACGAGTAAAGAAACGGACAAATTTATGAATACAAAAAATGAAAACAAAACAAATATGTAACACATAAACAAACGACAATTCATGAATTACAGTCTCCGGACTTATTTGGGACAGGCACATGCAAACAGAATGAGGCGGATTAAACATGCTAACGGGTTCCTCCCTCCACCTAATGTGACATGAGTGCCAAAGAAGAACTCTCCACAAGAGACGAGATGACACAGAAATGAACAACGATATGTCACCATACGGCCTTCAACAATGAGCAAATAGATATAAGAAGATGTGGTATGAGTGCCAATGAGACAACTCTCCATCCAATTAACAATTTATAAAAGTAAACCATTATAGATCAATGTACGGCCTTCAACATGGAGCCTTGGCTCACACCGAACCACAAGCTATGAAGGGGTCCCAAAATTACTAGTGTAAAACCATTCAAACGGGAAAACCAACGGTCTTTTCTATATAAAAAACGAGAAACTAGAAACACGTATAAATTACATAAACAAACGACAACTAATGTACATCAGATTCTGACTTAGGACAGGTGCAAACATTTGCAGCAGGATGAAACAATATTATAACATCACAACATAGAAAAACACACGATAAAACGAAATTCAAACGAGAAAAGAAACGGACAAATATATAGGCTCCTGACTTGCGACAGGCACATGCATACTGAATAAGGCGGGATTGAACATGTTAGCGGGGTCTCCACCATTTCTCTAACCTGGGACAATGCTTATTTTCACATAAAAAAAAAAGAAATTTGAAATTTGGTAGCGTCACTTTTACCGTTCATGAGTTATCTTGTTCCTTCAAAAACATAGAAAATTATGAATTTTTCGTTTTCGTTCTTCTTAATAAGTTTGACTGACAAATGTTATTAATCTTATACGTAATGATTATTACCCCATAACACAGATCTATCAAGTTCGATATTAGGTGGTGTTACTGTTCATGAGTTATTAAATATAAGAAGTTGGTACGAGTACTAATGATATCAACACGTAGCCTTAAGATGGGAAAATGCTAAATCTGTTGTTTCGGTTCTTTAACTTTAGTTTGCCTCAACCAAATATTTTGAAACTTGTACACAATGCTTATGGTCACAAAACAGTCAAAAGTATTTGAATCCTGCATCTATATGTGGAAGTTTACTTGTGTTTTTTTTTTTAACAAACAAGGGCATCTGTGGTCCATAGACATATTGTACATTTATTGCAGTAAACAGTTTATTTACTTCCTTTGGATTCTACTTCTATTAAAATTAACTTGCATATTTTCTTTTTAGGATTGCGGTGCAGTTTGATAACAGACAGTGACCAGCGTAAAAAAGTGTTTCACTAGATAGAGCTCTATGTCTAAGAGTACTTTAAAGGTTCTTCGCACAGAGTTCTATTTATTGATATGCGTATACCTTCTGTGTAATTTTTCAAGATGCTTAAACAGACTATCCATATCTACATGTCCATGAAATGAAATCCAAGGTAAAATTATAGAAATATTTTGAATTATCTATCACAACTGGCAGCACAAGGTGCTACTGAAGCAGTAAATGTTCTCTCGAATTTTTCACGGCAATTAAAAGATTTAGTTGATCAAAACATTCTTCACAATTCAAAAATTGAGAATGGAAATGTGAAATGTGTTAAAGAGACTGTAACATGACAAAAGAGCAAAAAGCAGTCGAAGGTCACCAATGGGTTTGTAACAAAGTGAGAAAATCCCTCGCCCGGCGGCGGACTTCAGATGGCCCCTGAACAAAATGTGTACTAGTTCAAACTCCAATACATAAAACCGAACTTACAATTAAAAACATACAAGACTAACAAAAACCAGAGACTCCCGACTTTGTCAAGGTAATCATACCAAGAGGCACACCCAATATGCATAGGTCAAGAGTCAAAAAGTCATAGTCTGGTCAAGAGTTCCATGTCAAAAATACACAAAGCAGTCCTGCACGAAAGTTCATCACAGTACACGTAACAATGTCTTATGTCATGATGCACTACACATGCCAAATACAGAAAACATCGGTCAGGGACAGAAACAGAAGACATATAACTAAACTCAATGGAACAGTACTTGTATTGCAGATCACTATATACAAGTGCCTTCAACATAGAACATAAACTCTCGCAACACTTTAAAGTTAAAACCGTCTTTCACAAAGTTTGAGCAGGATTCTTTGCAACGACTATCTTACCACTGTTAATTGAAAATCGGGTCGTGTAGTTATGTCAATAAATTAAAACGGCAAGATAAGACATTAAAACACTGAAAACTAGGCTTTACCATTAATTTCTAACCTTACCATGTGATAGCACTATGGTAAACTGATAGAAACACATGATGCAGCCATGAAATTGAATATTTGCAATAGTACGACCAGAACAATACAAGACAGAGTTGGAAACAAATGAAAGTAATTATACATACGAATTTTTAATCACAATGCACAAATAAGGAACCGTAGTTTTCATTCAATTTATCCATTTAAAATGTACACTCGCGTTAAACAATGGAAATTAACACTGTATATTTATATAAACGATCAATCTTGTAAATAGATAAATAAATATACGTAATCATGATTCATAATACCACACCGGGACCATGTCAGATATTTTAATCATCACGTTAGGTCTTCGGGAACAATTATTTTAATTTAATTGAAAAACAAAAAATAAGAAGATGTGGTACGATAAACAATTAGACACATATGAATCAAAGTTCAAATGATGTGGATATAAACAACTAAAGGCAACCGTATGGCCTTCAAAAATGAGATAAACCCATACTGTATAGTCGGCTATAAAAGGCTCCAACATTAAAAATATGTAATACTAGTAAACAGAATATGTTTGTTAGCATTACTCACCTCTAACCACATGCCTTGGGATCGTTGTGTAACAGTACAACTTATAGGAACAAACTACTTATAGGTTAGACAATACTTGGTCATGTTTTATGAAGATTTAAGCCGAAGGCGAAGCCGACGGTTCGCCTTCGGCTTAAATCTTCATAAAACATGACCCAATCTAATTAAAAACCGATCTCTCATCGCTCCTGTTTCTGATATGTCGCGTGGGAGAAAAGAATAAATTGTTTTTTTTCTGTTTTCAGGTAAAATTTAATACATATATATCTTAAGTTTTTTTTAAGTGAGACATTGTTGTATAAATCCCCTTTCTGAATTTTGATTTTTTTATAAATAAAAACGCTCTATATGAACATTTCAATTCAGACCATTCACCATTAAATGCTTACTTTTTATAGATAAATTTACATGTATTGTGTTTCTCCAAAAAAAAAAAAACCTTTGCTTTATATATCTTGAAAGAAAAAAAAATCCCTCAAATGTCAGGAATATAAATTAAATAAATATTATTTCACCTACATCCTTATCCCATTTTATTGGTTTATTCATTATATGTGTACCATTAGAAAATAGAAAATGTATGAAAATTTGAAAAATTCAAAAGGTTTTTGTTTTAATATTTGCTCTTTAATCAGTATACTAGGCCTTTTCCCCAAGGAAAATGCCTCAGAGGATGGTACACTTTGTTAGTGCAGTTATTAAGAGTTCACTTTTATAATTAACTGAAAATGATAAGTCATTCATGTATAGCATTTCATAGTGCATGGAAAACCATGTACTATGAAAATTGGAGGAAAAAAAACCCTGACTTTTCATTGGACGAGTTGGGGTGAGTATGTTCTAATAGTATATAACAATCAATTTAATTTAAATCAAAGCTGTATTTATAGTCGGCATGTTACATAACAAATTAACATACGCTCTCTGAGCTTTTATAACCGACAAATGCATACATTTACATAATAATCATACACAATACAAATATTAAAACATAAAAGACATTTAGGCTGCACTATTTAAATACTATATATTATACACATGCATAAGCATAAGCACTAAAAGCAAACATAAAAACTAAAGCACAGCAATCACAAATTATAAAAAGCTAAGCAAACATTCACAAAAAGCAGCACTATTATATTTTATGCTGTAACATAAAATAAATAAAACTAAGCACATGCATTGCAATGGCATGAGTTGCCATTCCATGAGTTAATTAGACTCTTGAATTGGGTAAACGATGTTTCAGTTCTAAAGTGGTTTGGCAACTCATTCCATAGTTTGGCAACTCATTCCATAGTCTGGCAGCAGAATATCTGAAAGATTTCAAGCCATACCTTGTTGTTCTTACGTCAGGTATTTCAGCTACATTTTGGTATCTGAAAAAATATTTGGTTTTTTAATATTTATAAGATCATGGAGGTATACTAGATTTTCATGATTGACTGTTCTAAAGACCTCTATTGCCATGGTTCTTACTTTAAGTGATGGCATTTTTGATTTTAAAAGTAAGTCTTCATATGTGCTATTGCGATCCTGGTTAATGAAGCGAAGTGCTTTTTTTGTACTTTTTCAATTTTTGTAGTGTTGGCCCCCGCTGCAGAAATGCCAGGACAATGAGCAGAAATTAAAGTTTGACATAATAAAGGAGTGATATAATTTTCCAAGTTTGTTTAAGTATTTGCCAAGTCATTTTAAAACATTTAGTTGTCTGGATGCTTTTTTGCAGATGTTTGATATAAGCGTGTTGAAATTTAGTTCAAAGTCAATGGGGATGCCTAATAGTTTGACCTCTTTCTCACATTTTATTTTGTTACCTGCTAGATCAAATGTAATGTTTTTGACCATTGTTTTTTGCCAATTGCCAGAGCTTGAAATTTTTCAGGGTAGCCTTTATTTGATAGGAAGAAAACCATTCTATCAGAGCCAAACTGTCTTTTTCAAGTGTGGAGATAACGGTGTCTATATCTCTATTTTTATAAGATAATGTGTTGTCATCAGCGTAATTGTTAAGTGAACTATGTGTGGTGAAGTGAAATATATCACTAATGAAGATGTTAAAAAGTATAGGACCAAGAATAGAACCTTGTGGTACTCCTTTGTATATGTTTTGCCAATTGCTCAGACTAGAGCCAACTCAAACACATTGTTTCCTGTTAGATAAGTAATTATTTATGAGTTTTAATGAGGAAGTTGAAAGACCATATGCTTCAAGCTTAAGCAGTAGAAGATCGCGAGGAAGACAATCGAAAGCCTTAGATAGATCCATTAGTATTGAGCCAATGAACTTAATATTTTGATCAAGTGCCATTTTCCAGTCCTCGATGATTCTGAGTAAAAAAGTTTGACATCCGAATTTTGGTCGAAAAGCAGATAAGATGGATGAAAGTGTGTATTGAAGTATTCAACAAGCTGGTTGTAAATTGCTGTTCAAAAATTTTTGAAATTGCTGGAAGTATACTTACTGGTCTATAGTTGCACACACCAAGTACATTGTTCTTTTTATGCAATGGTACAACTTGTGCCTCTTTTAATTTGTCTCGAAAAGTGGTTGATTTTATAGTCTTGTTTATCAATTCAGTTATTGGTTTTGTGATAACTGGTTGTGCTAGTTTTAGGACTTTAGCTTATATGCCATCTATTCCTGTTGCCTTTTTTATGTATAATTTTAAGTTGTTTATCTACAAATTCATTTGAGATGGCACTAAGTTCTAGTTGGTGTGTGGCAGTTTTGTTTTCGTGTATTTTTGTAACACTTGGATGGTTTTATTAGCAGGTGTGTAGTTGCCAATATCTTTAGCCACATTTATAAAAAAATCATTGAAGTGTTCTGCACCCTTCTTTTAGTCACTTATTATTGTTTCTTCATCACATAGAATGATATTTTTTGTGAAGTTGCTACCTTTGTTTGTAATTAAAGGTTTAATAGTAGGACAGAAATCAGATGTTTTTGGTCGGCCTATGCAGCGTTCGTGAAAGTATGCTTTTATGGATTTTTTCTTTATTTTATTGACTAGATTTCTCTGTTGTCTATAGAGTTCCCAATCTAATTAAAAACCGATCTCTCATCGCTCCTGTTTCTGATATGTCGCGTGGGAGATCTAACGAAACCCGCTTTGAGGTCACATGTGAGTGACCTCGTAGGTGTGTCTTTTTCGACCAATGAAATTGAGTCTTCCACGATCTTGGAAGTTTAACGTAAGGCAAAGGGATGTAACTCATTTTATTTACGACGAAATCGTCAGTCATAATAATTCATAAACTTTTTTGATTGGCTTATTAATAGGTCGTCAACTCATTTGCATCTCTTTATAAATTCATGACTTTTAGTTCACTCACATGTGACCTCAAAGCCGGTTTCGTTAGATCTCCCACGCGACATATCAGAAACAGGAGCGATGAGAGATCGGTTTTTAATTAGATTGTAGAGTTCCCAGCTATTACCTGATTTTTGTTTGTTATACCTATTGTACAGTTGTCTTTATTTGTAGAATGCTTTTCGTAGCTCGTGGTTCATAAATGGTGCAGGTTGTTTACATTGTTTTTTTTCTTCTTCATGGGAGCATGTTGGTCTATAACATTTACCACACCCTTTTCAAAATTTGAATATGCCTGATTTATATCATCTTGATCTATTAGACCATTTGATATTGGGGGGGGGGGGGGGGGGGGGGGGGACAGGAGGATTTGTTTTTGATCGGTTATTTATTTTTGTAAACATAGAGGACAGATTATTCATTTTCTGCACTGTTGAAGCAAGATTTTTCATTTTCATTAAAGCAAGGGACTGATTATTCATCGTCACAACTATATTTTTGATATTCGAAAACATACAATTTTTTAAATGATTTGTTATTATTATAAATAATACATATAGTATTTTTTTCCAAACTCATGATCAAGTTCATAACAAAATTACTAGATTAAAAAAGATATGCTACACTAACAGAATACAGAGGGGCAATCAATGAACAAAAGACAGATAAATAAGAAACATTGATTCCGAAAAATCAGGGCTACAATGTATAAGTCTGAGGGAAAACAGAACTTTCTTCTTGCAAGACCGTGAACACAATTTGATATGGACACAAGCGTTTGTTTTTGAAATTTCCTACATGTAGTTACCGCCCTGTTAAAATAAAAGTGAGGTGAGGTCTTGAGACAATATACCTCAAGTTAAATGAAACAAATTTTCAGACATTTCAAGTATATTTGAATAATATTTATACTTTTGTTATTAAACAATTAGGGAAGTGTTTCCCGATTTGTTTGGGGAAAAAAGATGAATTTATGAAGAATCTAGTGCCATCTCATACTTTCGATTAGACCTGCTGAGTTATTTATTTTCTATACATTGCAGGTCAAGTAATTCATTTTCAAACTACCACAGAACAAACCATTTATTTTTGTGAAGGGTGAGTTATTTATTTTCAAAATCCTCCTCCTCCCCCCCCCCCCCCCCCCCCCCCCCATCCAGAATATCAAATGGTCGTCCCCTTATTCTAGAAAATTCATTTTTTTCTAAGTCTGAAATAAAATTATCTTGATCTAATTTTTTAAAGCTTCTATAAGTTTTATACTCTGTGGTCTTATTTATCTGTACACTGATCATATTGTGTACATCACTAATACCATTATCAAAATTTCTTATATTCATACATAAACTAGATTTATTTGTGAGTAAAACATCTATCAGACTTGGATTATTCCCCTTAGTATGACATGTAGGTTCATGGACCAAATTTGTTAAATAACAAACATCACAAGCATCTTTTAAAGTATTACTTTTCAAATAACAAAATCCTATAAAAAATACATCAGTTCGCTTGTTTTTTCGTTCGAACTGTTTTACATTTTGTCAAAGTATTTGTTAGTTGAACCAAACCGTTACTGGTTTTGTTTATTGTTGAAAGCCGTACGTTGATCCTATTTAGTTGCTCCAATTGTTCTTCTTTGGTCTCTTATGCATAGTTGTCGCATAAGCAATCATACCACATCTTCTTATGTTTATACTAATATCAACGAAAAACCCAACATTTCTAATATATAAGGATTCTTGTTTTCCTTTGTACGGTAACTTTTTTCTTTAAAAAAGGAATGTAAATGATATTGACTATATTTCAATATTATGAATATACTTTGGTGAAATTAAAAAAAAATCAAGAATTAAAAATTGATACTTAAGGATGTACTAAGGTGATCTAAATTAAAATTCAATAAATCAAAAATTCAAAATAGATACTTTAAGCTGGAATAGAATTAATTAAGAATCAAAATAAGCTAAAATATTGATAGGACATGGAGCTCCTTTTCGAGATATTTGATTTACGAAACATGGCGGGAAAGGGCTGACTCGTTTACCTTATATTTTTATTGGTATTATTTGGGTCTCAAATCAAAAGAAGAAAATCCAGAATATCATGGTTAAATTTTGTCAAATGACCTTTTATGAACTATTTAGTCTTATGTTAAAAGATAAATAGGTGCAAACTATTTTACCTTGTATCGTATGGAAAAACACCAAGGAGTCCGAACATTTGACACTAATTACAAAACCTCACCTTAGTAAATCCTTAAAGAGCTTTAGTTAAGGAACAAAATAAGCTAAAAATATTGATAGGTTATGGAGCTCCTTTACGATATTTTCGAAAAACTAAGAAGTCCAAACATCTGACACAAATTCCTAAGCCTAACAGTACATCCTTCAAGCTAGAGCCAGAAGTACATCCTTCAAGCTAAAGCCAGAATTGATAGATCTGCATTGGACGATTTATCTCTGAAATTATAAATTAACCATACTTTAATCAAACTTCACCGGCATATGGAATATACATCTCTGAACTAATGCGTCAATCAACAGCTTGTAGTATATTTGATTCATTAAATTGATTTGTACTCGCTTTCATTGGTAAACCTCGATTTTCGTTCTGTTATTTTAATCACGAACAAATAAATTTTATAGTTTATGATTTTGTTCATATATTTACAATTTATAATCACACTCTGCAGTTTTGTATGTCGTCTTTGTGTGTAGTAAAGTTGAATAAAAATTATTACAATCAATATTCGTTGGTTTCATTATATTCGTCGGATACCAATTTTCGTGGATTTCGTGTGTTTAAGGGAATCACGAATTTAAATTTTCAAGGAATTGCAAATTTTCGAAAGGAATGTATGCAGACTTTGCCATAACTATGTAATTATATATTCACGAATATGCTTTTTTTTTCTCAAGCCACAACAATAGGTACCAACGAAAATAAATGATTGAACAGTAAATGTACACATCGAAAATATCAAGTTTAAATTGTGTACGCCAGATGCTGGATTTTTCGACTGAAGACTCATTAGTGATTCTCGATTCAAAGAAGTTAATAAAAGCCAAATGAAGTACGAAGTAACAGAAACATTGTACAACTACTAATAAGATCTTATACCAGTGGCGGATCCAGAACTTTTCATAAGGGGGGGGGGGGGCGGATCCGCCTATGCATACATGGTTTTTCTAGTTTAAAGAGTATGATGCAGTTATAACAGCTTTGGAAAGTGGTACAAGTTAAGCAAAACATTTGGTATTTATATAATTGATATAATTAATAACAGTTTTTACAAATTTGATTATCTACCGTTGAAAGACATGCAAATGAACTGGATATTGCAAACAACGAATGCAGGACACGTTAAAAACTATGATACATCTGTAAATAAACGTTTAACAAAATAAAAACCAAACAAATCATAACAAAATCAAACAGATACATAGGTAAGCATGTACTTTGTTTAATGAAGTATAATGGTTCCGTTCTTACTTGTCGCAAAAGACGGAAAAAATATATATCATGGTGGGGATGGATAATCGAACATCCCAGGGAGAGAACTAGATATGGGACATTATTTTTATGGTTGATGGATTGAAATTGGCATGACTACGCTAAGTGTATTTGTATAAACTCATCACTGAAGGTTGGAATTGACAAATTTACTACACATCTGGGGTGGTGTTCTTGAAGCTATCTTAGGATTAGGACGTGTCCTAAGATCATCTTATGACAAGTCTTTGTCCTAAGTCGTGTTCTCGAAGCTCTCTTAACTTTGGATATATATCACAAGTCATTTTTCGTCTATAAAAATCTTGATTTATTTGCCACAAAGTCCTCTTTTTCTATCAAATGCAATGAAACAGTAAAAAATAATGCTTTGCATCAAGTTTCCCCTTGGAACATGTACTAAATGACATATCTCTATTATTTATTATATCTTTAGTTTTGATACAATTGAGGTTTGAAAAATTCGTACAAAAATGGCTACAGAAGGGTACATAAACCTTAACATAATATGTGTCTGAGATAGCTTCGAGACACAACTTAAGAGTGTCCTAAGTCAATCCTAAAATTGGTCTTATCTATGACTTAGGACGAATCTTAGGATACTTTCGAGAACACCACCCCAGATTCCAAATGAAGAGTATAGTGGCGATTACCCGTAAATTGGGAAATTTTGGCGGTTTTCACTCAAAAGGCGTGAGTTTTATTTTGGTGTGTGTAATTTTGGTGCTTCGTCCAATTGATGTGTTTAATTTTGGTGCTTCGTCCAATTGATGTGTTTAATTTTGGAACAATAGAATTGCGCAAGCTCATTCATATACAGTGGCGGATCCAGAACTTTGCCTAAAGGGGGGGGGGGGGGGGGGCGCTGACTGACCTAAGGGGGGCCCCGCTCCAGTCATGCTTCAGTGATTCCCTATATAATCAACCAAATTTTTCCCACGAAAGGGGAGGCCCGGGCCCCCCAGGCCCCCCCCCCCCCCTGGATCCGCCTATGATATATGCCATTATTTACCCGTTAATGTTTATTGTCTAAAAATATCAATGAACTTCACAAACTAGGAACACGACAAAGTTAACTTAGTGAAGGATTCGGATACAAATGCAATTGCAAATAATTTTGTATCTCGGTGTTGAACGCTAAAAGAAAGTGATTTTAAATAGATTATTTATTTTTTACAAAAAAATCATATAAACTGGATTTTAATCATTATCACAATTGCAACTACGTGTTAACGATCAAGGATTTAAATTTTAATCTTTATGCCTCTGGCAATACGTGTTTATTAATAGAGGACAAAGAGTTACAAGGAGTTTTATATTCTAATTACCATTAGAACATACTCACCCCTTCTTGTCCAATGAAAAGTCAGTCTTTTCCCCCTCTAATTTTCATAGTACATGGTTTTCCATGCACTATGAAATGATATACACGAATGACTTTTCATTCTCAGTTAATTATGAAAGTAATCTCTTAATAACTGCACTAACAAAGTGTACCATCCTCTGAGGCATTTTCCTTGGGAAAAAGGCCTAGTATACTGATTAAAGACAAAAGAGCAAAGATTAAAACAAAAAACCTTTTGAATTTTGCAAATTTTCATACGTTTTTTAATGGTACACATATAAAGAATAACCCCCCAAAAAAGGGATAAGGATGTAGGTAAAATAATATTTATTTAATTTATATTCCTGACATTTCAGGGATTTTTTTTTAAAGAAAACAATGCCAGACTACTGATATATAAAGCAAAGGATTTTTTTGGAGAAACACAATACATGTAAATTTATCTATAAAAAGTAAGCATTTAATGGTGAATGGTCTGAATTGAAATGTTCGTATAGAGCGTTTTTATTTATAAAAAAATCTAAATTCAAAAAGGGAATTTATACAACAATGTCTCACTTTAAAAAAAAAACCAAAACTCAAGATATATATGTATTAAATTTTACCTGAAAACAGAAGAAAAACAATTTATCCTTTTGGTCCTCACAAACTATGTCAGTGCTATTTCATTCCATCCATTGAAATGATGATTACCTTTGTTTTACATTTACAGAAGTTCATTATAAAAAGTGAAATCTTATTTAGGCTTGTAAATGTCTTGTGGAAGAGGGTAATGTAATAGGAGAATATGTGTGCAGTCATGGTTTGAAGGAAGGAGAGGTAGGATATTGGTATTTTGACTACACCTTCACCTCCTTTCTATCCCAACCCCCAGGGTTAGGATCATCGATACCCCATATTTGTTAGGCCGCAAAATCCGAACCTCCTCGATACCATATTACGTCTCAAGAGGTAATTCTTGCCACCTCAAAATCTTTTTTTTTAAAACCCCAACCTTTTCTTCGTCACTTGGAAATTGCGATTTTATAGACATGTTTGCAATTTCTCTACCTTTTCAATTTCTTTACAGTCTTTCCAAAATTATGGTGTGAACGGAGGTGTTCATTTGGCTATTTCCCCCTTAGTTTGGTCAGAAAAAAAAGTGTGGCAGAACTCTCAAATATCTACTACTAGGATAATTAAATCACAAACTGAATAAAAGTATTGTCATGTACATGTAAAGTTTGTGAATAAGAGAGTATTAAGAAGTACAACCTATTACACTTACTAACCTCAGCCTTTTGACTTTTCCGTGGATAATATAACCGACGGAGATACATTATATTGTTAAAACAACAAACATTCCGTAAAAAGATCAACCAAATTCGATCAATGAATAAAGATAAAGTCATTTACTACAATCATAATCAACCGCACCCGGATTCTCTGTTTTCCATTGAAATACGTATCTAAGAAAGCTCACCCCAATATACTCATAGCCCTATAATAAATAAATGCAAACAGTAAGAATAAAAACACAGTCACTGTAGTATACAAAGTTCAAAAACCAATTGAGCGAAAACAAATCCAGGTTGAAACTAAAACCCAGTCAGATACATCAGCTATAAAAGGAAAACAAACAACAAACTCATTCTCAGTAGAGTAGAGTTCGATGCCATGCTTTTGGGGGAGCTCCTTCACCTCCTAGTTGTAGAATTCAGTACCTTTGTCTGTCCAGAGTTTTTTTTAGGTATACGTGACTTGAACACTGTTTTGATATGCCCTGCGAATGTGAGGAAGACGAATGCGACGAAGAAGGTTTAGCTGAAAAACGCTGCATAGCCCACGGCGAATTGGAAAAAGAAAGTATGGGGGATACAGCCGCGCCCCTGCAGAAGAAAAAAATGTTCTTTGTTACTGTACCAACAAGCCAATTTACATTAACAAGCCAAAGAAGGAGGAAAACGACGACGAATATCGCTACGCTACTACACAAATTGGGTGCAATATCTTTTGGCTCGATTAAAAAAATTACCCAGAATCTATGCTGTACGTAGGCGAGGAAGAGTTTGCAGAGGGGTTTTTAGAGGATTTATTACAAGAGGATTTTGAAACTGGCCAAACCCCTGCAGACGATAAAATTGCCCGAGCAAAAACAACATAAAAAACAACATAAAATCCTACGCCTTGTAACCTGCCCAAAGATTGTTAAGAAAAATTGTTTGTTGCCTTTCTATTTTAGTTTGCTAATTAACGATTTTTTGCCTTGCCCAAGTTAAATACCTAAAAACGCTGTTAAACGTCGTAAAACGCTATCAAGCGCTCTAAAACGCTGTTAAACGCCATAAAACCGCTAACGCCCCTAGCGACGGTAAGGTTGTTTTTTACATTCCTTTTGCGAGTGTAAAAAAAGAAAAATCCTAAAACGCTGTTAAACGCCATAAAACCGCTAACACCCTAGCGACGGTAAGGTTGTTTTTTACATTCCTTTTGCGAGTGTAAAAAAAGAAAAATCCTAAAAAAATCCCTAGCTTAAACTAATTGTACTGCCATTTCCTATACCTTTGTTGGTGTTGTCTTTTTACGAGTACAAACAAGGGTAAAATTTTCGCTGTTACCAGCTTGTAACCTCGCTTCGACTGCAGCATTGCTAAAAAATCCCCCTACGTATACTTCGCCATTTTTTGCCAACAACCAATAGCAGTTGCGACAGCGAAAAATTACCTTATAATGCCCTACAATTTCCAAGGAAATACACACCTCTAATTTGTTAATATAACGCTTTTCCTTGCCCTCGGGTACTTTGCTGTATACTTTTAGTAAGCTAGGGGCAGAAATAACAATACCATCGAGTTTTTTGTTAGCTTCTTCTGGCGGTAGTATGGTACTTGCCTCGACTTTTGCTGGCAATGTTATGTTTGGCCAAGCATAGTTATTTCCTCGGTTGCTTCTTTGCCAATTATCTACTCGCAAAGTAAACAAGGGATTTTTTGTTGTGCGACAGTAAATTTCCCTACCATTTACAAAAACTGGTTGCAAACCAAATTTTGGTATAATTTGCTTGCTGTGGGCATCGGAATTGTACAAACCTTGGTCGGTGCTAAGAATGAAATAGTCGCCAAAAGGCCCTTTTGTTTTGCCAGCAGCATTTACCACAAACACCTTACCCACATCCTCTTTACAAAATTTGCTAGGTCGTTTCGAAAATATTGTTTTGTGCAATTCTTCCTCGCTTGCTTTTCTAGTATCTTCTTGCATTCGATGAAACAAAGCTGCTCGGGCAACTTCCAACTTATTTTCGTGTTCCTTTTCGGCCACTAGCTGTTTTGCTTTATGCAGCATAAAATTAGCTTAATCTTTTCCTCGAGTTTTACTATTTCGGGCTTGCAGGGTAATGCCAGGCAAAACTTTGCTAAAACTATCTCGAACAAAACTTTTGTTGTTAGTCTTTTTTTGTGGCACATCAAATGCCCCCTTGTTGCCAAAATCTAGACCACAATGTAGGCTGGTGTCTTTTTCAATCCTTTTGTTAGATGAGATTTTACTTTGGCGTATTTTCTTCCACAAGATGTAACATTTATTAAGTATTTCCACTTTTCCGAGGAAAGACCTATGGCTTTTGTTCTGAATACTTTTTTATTTTTCCCTGCTATTTGTTTTCTTGCACTGTATTGTTGTTTTAAAAAATGTCGCTTAGACTTAGGTATATTATATTGATCAGTTTATACGCTTTCACAACAGACACTGCTTAAGATAATATTTAATTTTGTAAGAGTTATGTGCACTTCTCCTTCGCAACCGTAAAAGATTACAACAAATTTATTTTCCTTAATTGCTCACTTTATCTTTAGGATGTTGAGTTTGGTTTTCACAAAAGCTTTCCGGAGACTCCATATGAGAGTTATCTCCCCTTATGTTTTTGATATATTAAAGTGATTGCGTTTGTAAGTAGTAAATCATTATTGACGGAGACCTAGAGTCTTTGGATTTGAGGTCCATGTTTCAAAAAAATATATAAATTCAAGGTCTTATTCTAAATTTTGATTTTGGGTTATTTTCAATTCTTTTCAAAAACCGCACAAGATATCGACAACATGTTTTTCCTAATTTGTTACTTGCGACACACATTTTGGATGAATGCGTTCGCTTACATTTTATTGGAGTTAACTCCCCTTTTGCATTTAAAATTACGTGTATGGTGATATTACTCATTAACCAGTGTTAACCATATATAATAAAGACATAGGGTCTTTTAATTTGAGGTCAATAATTTATGACTCGAAATTGAGCTAAAGTTCATATTTATTTTCCTACATTTTGACCACTGCTCTTACCTGAAATGTATACAGCCATGGAACTTTTTGCATAAGGGAACAAGGCATTTTACCTTAACCGGAAGTTACTTTTTGTAAACCAGAAGTAGCTCTTTTGTACTTATTTAATGTAAAAGTATACAGAACCATATATGTTTGGAATCAGGGTCAATATATCTGTCATTTGTAGCTGGAAATGATAATTTTAAACCGAATTTTGATAATTTCCCACTAAAATAGATCTTTAGTTGTGGAAAGAACTTAAATTGTTCTCTAAACAATTGGTTTTAATTGTTTTTTCTTCCGCCAAATGTTTTTAATGCGCTGTATTGTTATTTTAAAAGATGTCGCTTAGATATTTTGAATTTGATATCTAACAGTTAATACGATTTTGAAACTGACTTCGCTTAAACGAATACTTTCATGTAAGAGTTATCTCCCTTAACACTTTTTTTCTTGTGTGTACTACTCCTTCGCAACCGTAAAAGATTACGACAAAATTTATTTGACCAAATCACTCGTTACATCCTCAGGTTGCCAAGAATCATTTGGATCGAAGGGATCTGAACATTCCATATGCGAGTTATTCCCCCTTATGTATTTGACATGAGAGAAATATAATAGAACATCATAAGTCTTAATACCACTGGACGTTAAGCAACAAACAATCAATCAATCATAAGTCTTAAGTGATAGAGACCTAGGGTCTTATGATTTAAGGTCCTGGTTCCATTTAAATGAAAAAAGGTCAAGGTCAAAGGTCAATGTCATGTTTCAATATTTTGCTTTTGGTTGTTTATGCTACTCCCAAGAAACCTTAAAATATATCGACAAAAGATTTTCACTTAATTGATAGTTGTCATCCGTCGTAATTGGACATTTTTATTCAAAAGTAGAAGTTTTCCCCTTAAATGTGTAAAGTAAAATGTATTGTAATATAACATATTGACAATACTTAGTAGAGATTTAAAGTCTTTTTATATAAAGTCTTTGCGAAATGACCTTGAAAATAAGGTCAAGGTCATAGGTAAATTTGATGTTTAAGATTTGACCTTGCTTAAACTTCATATTTATACATGATAAAGCCATGGAACTTATGTTTTAGTTTGCAAGCAATATGACCTTGGAAATTGCAATGGAAATAACCTTGTGTAGACCGAAAGTAGCTATTTTCTGTCCTTTTTTGTTAATGTGAAAAGTATATAGAACCATATATTTTTGGAATAAGTGTCAAGTAAAATATCAACAAATACTGGAGGTGTCAGTTTTGAGACCGGAAGTAACAAACTATGTCCTTTTTTAAACAAAAGTTTATAGAAAACATAAATTTTAGAAATCAGCATACAAGAAGCTATCATTTGACACTGGAAATGACATTATAAACTGGTTTTTAATATTTCCGTATCAAAAGATATTGCTTCAAGCGGAAAGACCTAAAATTGTTCTCTTTGAACAACTAGTTTATAATTCTCTTTGTCATTTGAATCTTGTTATATTCATCATTGAACACAAACGTGGCGAGTAAGGGAATAACCGGAATAGATCGTTATAATGGCTGAACAAATAAGACAATAATAAAAAGTAATTTCAATCGATTATTTTATTTCATTCTGCATCAGAAAATTTGTCTCTTGGTTTGAGTATGACTATTGCTAAGTTGATACTGGACAGGTCTGTAATAGAGAACATGATAACGTTTAGATTTACACAAATGACTTAATAAAAGCAAATTTTAATTGGTAGTTCACCTTATCAATTTTATGTATGATAATGATTTAACTTAAATATTGCAAGGATGATTTGTAAACACAGTCAAAAGTAAAAACTACAAAAATTACCGAACGCCGAGGAAAATTCAAAGAGGAAAGTCCCTAATTAAAATGAACTTTGATGGTACTACAATACTTTAATAAAATTTATGGAACATGATGGGTGTCACATCTTGACCAGAATCTGGTTACTCTTCAGGGGCGTCCAATATCATCCATGTTTGTCAGCTGTGTCATGATGGGTGTTGCATGTTGACCAGGATCTGCTTACTCTTCATTCGCAGCTAATATTATCCCTGGCTTTCAGTGTCATGACGGGTGTCCCTTGTTGAATAGAGTCTTCTTACAATTCAGAAGCGTTTAATATCATCACTGGTTGCCATTGTCTTGACGGGTGTCATATGTAAACATAGTCTGCTTACACTCCAGGAGCGTTTAATATCATCCTCGATTGCCAGTGTCTTGACGGGTGTCACATGTTTAACATAGTCTGTTTACACTTCAGCAGCGTTTAATGTCATCACTGGTTTCCAGTGTCATGACGGGTGTCACATGTTGAACAGAGTCTTCTTACACTTCCGGATCCCCCCCGGATCACCTAATATTATCCCTGGTTTTATGTGTTGGTTCGTCCGTCGCAGTTCTATACAGTGTTTTTTATTGTGTTGTTATTGTGTGTGTGTGTTTTTAAAAAAAAATAAAGTGGTAAGTTTATCTTCGTCTTATTTAAAACGAAAACATTTACTAGTATTTAAGTTTACTTTTACAAATTATAACTTGGATGGAGAGTTATCTCATTGTCACTCATATCATATCTTCTTATATCTAAGAACAGATAAATTTCCTTCGACCAATTATTATTTTCGTTGATTCGAAAAGCAAAATATGTTAAGTGTAAATCATGAATACATTGATACATAAAAAAAGATTACTTAGAACTGTGAATAAATATCACATTTGAAATAGTTGAAATACATGTAAAGTATCGTACATTCTCCCTCTGAAATAATGGTACTCTTTAGTGAATACTTTACTATAGATAACGAACCCTTCAGAAATAGAAAACCTTCAGATATCATTATTCATTGCAATATGCTTTGCAATTGTTCTAATTAGTTTAAAATCAATTATTATGCAAAAAGTCAGACTTATTTTACGATATGATTGAGAAATATATGCATGCATCTACTTTTTTTTTTATATCTATTGATATACATATGAAATGATATTGGATATTCGAAAATGATTCCATACGGATTTATCAAACATGTGTCAAACTAACCGTAGGTTTTTCGCAACCAAACGTTAGAGGAGAACTACAATTTTCTTTACTCCATGTCCAGATAGGGAGTAGGGGAAGTAGTGTGTCAATGGCTACACATAACTGTGGTGATTGAGGGAGGTTATCTGAAAAAATAATACGTAAATTATTAATTTTACAAATCAAAATAATTACGTACAAAAAATCTGATTTGAAAATCGGAAGAAACATGAGAGATAACAAACCCCTAAATTGGGTATAGACGATTGTAAGCCTTAAGGAATATATATTTATTCTAGTGAGCTTCCTCCAGGCATGCTTGGAGGATGCTCCGATCATTTTAGAGAAGCCAATATCGTTAATACACCATTACATTCCAATTAATGTAAATCAAATAGAAAAGTAATAGCTAAGAGCTTGTATGAGCTTTTTGTGAGCCTTTTGTACGCCTGTATAAAGTTTTACTATTCTGCCCTAGAAAATTAGTTAATTGACACAAAAATAGATAAATCAAAACTTGTGGTTAAACAGTTTAGGGACATTTCTTTTACATGAGAACGAAAAGCTCTAATATAACTAAAACATATTTATATAAAGCCGATCAAAATAACACAACAGTGGTTGTAAAACATCGATTACATCAAACCAGAAACAAGTCACCTTAACAGTTATCATTACTTGAAAATAAATATTAACTTTGTAGTTAAATCTATAAAAGATATTGTTAAAAAACTATTATAGGAAAAAAGAAATAGATTCACAAACTTTTAACTTTTTTAAAGAATGATAACGAATCAAAACATAGACACATGTACCTTCTTCCGAAAATTCATAAAATCAATCTACAAATAATTAATGAGGCATTTCAAACTGGTCAAATAGTTAGCAACATAAACATTTCTTACTGACCAAGAATATGGATTAAACGATTTGATCCTTGAGATAAACTTATTCTTATACAGGATATCAAATTTTATCAGTAAAACAATCTCACATTGTAGGTTTAATTGGTACAAGATCTATTTTGTTTTGTTGACAATAAAAAACATAACTAAATATGTATCCCTATATGTGTATGCTCCAGACTGAACGCGTACAGCCTAACTAATATTAAGAAGTTGGTCAAGTTTAAAAGATACAAATGTATCAACAGATCAAGATAACTTATATCTCAAATTTATGTAAAAGTTCAATTTTAATTGAAATGAACACTTAATATTGTTTTACTATCTAAAAAAGTCCCTCTAAATAATCTGTTAATCTCCTGCATTTAGCATGTCAGTAATACATTAATTAAAGCCCAGTTTGCTGATTGAATTTTAAGCTTTCGATAAATATTTGGATAAATGTTTGTTAAATCTAGCCCATATGATCCCAAAACAGTATGTTAAGCTGGACCGTACGCGTATGGTCGGACCTGACGAGTATACGTATACGTTAAGGACCGTACGCGTACGGTCTAAGTACTCATATGGTCTGGAACATGTACATACAGATATGAGAAATCATCAGCTTACATCATGTTGATACTGTTTACTTATAAATCATAATTACACAACATATAATGACTTTTGTTAGTATGTTTGCAGACAGAACTACTACAAACTTCTATTCTTATCTAATGACCATTTTAGTCTTCATGTTTGTAATACACGTTTACAGGTTGTTGGCTCTTGCATACAACATGTAAATCTTGTTATGTGTATCCTTTTTGTGAGCTATTGGATTACTGTCCAATTGATGTATATCTAACGTCTTTTTGATACTCATTGTTTTCTAAACTTTGAATTAAGACATTTCAAAAATTTATGATAAAGTATTTCTTAATTACAAAGACTATACCATTAAAATATTACTATAATTATTTAAGAAGAAAAACTTTTTATAATACGCATACTTGATTATCTTAAGATGTTGAAATTACCTGTTCTAAATGTTCCTAGAAGTGGACCACCGTCTATGACAAATTCAAAAGTGCCGTCCTCATCCACATCATTTGCACCCGTCCATATTTGCTGATACGTGGCTGCAATATGAATTGAGTTGTTGTGCGTTTAATAGAAATATGTCACATGGAATACCATAACAAAACACATATACATATACATTAAAATCAATTGAAACTGTATGTCTTAGTTGTATATAAAGGCCTCGAACTACAAGTTTGACGTTACGGAAAACTACCACAGACTACACCAATGACAATTAAATTAAAGGAGCCCTAACTACGAGATATATAAAAAAACTATTTATATTATTTTGTTTTTCAATTATTCATTTGTTATAGCGAAATAATAATTTGCTTCAGGAAACAAGTATTGTTCAATTTTGTAAAATTAAGCTAAAAACACATTGATGATACATGTTTCACATGCAAATAATTACATTAGATGTATATTTCATTATGATACTTTATTCTGATTGGCTAACTGCACATCACGTGTTATTCCGTAAGCAATTGCATTGCTCAATAAAACTTTTCATTCATGATAACACGTGGTCCCACAATAAAGTGCACAGGTGAATTAAATAATACAATAATAAAATTCGTGTTTTTTATGATCATTGCTAAAAAACTGTAATTATAAGTATTGAATGCTTCTTTTTGTAACTTCATAGGGTTGTAAAAGTGTTGACCGTGCATACATTTTTAGTATGTAGCGCATCCGCGCTTCATACAAAATGTACTTCGGTCAACGCTTTTACACCCCAATGAAGTTACAAAAAGAAGCATTCAATTCTTAAATAAATAATTGGACCTCATTGGGTCCATAATAACGTGAATTTGAATTTAACTCATAAAGTAGATATGGATAACGCATGCGCTATACGTGTTCTGTTATTTAAAGGAAAACATTGAGGGTGAATCAAAAGTAATTCCTTTCATTTACTGAATCGATCCGTAAAACAATCAATCTTATACAGGTAAACACGATGATCATCATGTCATTAAATCTATAAATAAATATGAAATTAAACAGACCTAGATAAATCGAAGTACTTTATTTACGTTATTGGCTGTTCGCTCTTAGTTTATATGTGTAGAAAAATTCAAAAGTAGACAGAAACCAAGTGTCTTTTTTCTACACATATAAACTAAGAGCGAACAGCCAATAACTTAACAACAACTACAAACAAGAGGATTTCAAGAGCCTGTGGCGCTCACCTGACTCTACATGGGTTTTTGAAATCATATAAAAATGATAAAAATCATAGTAGATACTTATGAAAATGTTTGAGGCCAAATTTGGTTTAATATTGCTATGTATGATTCATTCCATTCAGTGATTCTCTAAAGGAAGACATTTATATGTATTCCCCATAGGTTCCTATGTTAAACTAAGTCCCCCGATGGCCGCCATATTGGATGATGGATCGGCTACAAATTAAAACATTTGGTCTTCACCTCTTAAAGAACTCTCATGCTATGTTTTCTTTCATTCCATTCAGTGGTTCTTTAAAAGAAGACAATTGTATGTATTTTCAATCGAGTCCTATGTTTAACTTAGTCTCCCGCTTGCAGCCATCTTGGATGATTGATCGGCTACAAAGTAATAACACTTGCTCATAAGAAAATTCATGCTGTGTTTGCTTACATTCCATTCACTGAATCTCTAACAGAAGACATTTCTATGTTTTTCCCGTAGGGTCCTATGTTAAACTAAGTCCCCCTGCTGGCGGCCATCTTGGATGATAGATCGGCTACAAAGTAACAACACCTGGTAATCACCTCATAAGAAACACGCATGTAATGTTTACATTCATTCCATTCAGTGGTTCTCTAAAAGAAGACATTTGCATGTATTTCCCATAGGGTCCTACGTTAAACTAAGTCCTCTGCTGGCGGCCATCTTGGATATGAATTGGCTACCAAGTAAAAACACTTGGTCAGCACTCATCAGGAACATTCATGCCATATTTGGTTCCATTCCATTTAGTGGATCTCTAGAAGAAGTTCAAAATGTAAGAAGTTAACGACGACGACAGACGACGGATGCCGGATGCCAAGTGATGAAAATAGCTCAAGTGGCTCCTCGGGGCAGGTGAGCTAAAAACCAATGCACCAATGTTATAATAATATTTTTATAACAGATCTTACCCTACTACATTTCTCAGTCTTTTTAAAACACATTTATATCTTGATCTTTTTAGTTATAACATTGCAAAAAAAATAATACGTGTCTTTTACATGTTATAAAACTAACAGAAATTTGAATATGATAATGAAAATTAAAATATATCATAAAAACTAAAGAAGCCAAATATTAGAAAGTTGGGTGTGATGTCAATAAATAGTTGCTATTGTGTTCTATGAAAATACAAATGAATTATGTACTCAAAACGTACGCAGAGATAACTTAACTCTGACAGCAACAGCTTCTGCTTCGCTATTTGGCCTCCAAAGGTAGGCTCCCTCTACATTGGATCAAAAGTCCTGTGATGTTACAAGACGCATATCAAGTTTTACATAATATAATACAACATGAAACATTGTTTTAACGCTTTACGACTCGGAAACATTTAAAACAATAACGTATTATAGTTTATTATATCATCGACGTGTGTAACATTCGAAATACCACATGTCGGTATCAGGCATCGAGGGTTGGGATCCCGCTAACATGTTTAACCCCGCCACATTATTTATGTTTGTGCCTGTCCCAAGTCAGGAGCCTGTAATTCAGTGGTTGTCATTTGTTTATGTGATACATATTTATTTTTCGTTCATTTTTTTTACATAAATAAGGCCGTTAGATTTCTCGTTTGAATTGTTTTACATTGTCTTATCGGGGCCTTGTATAGCTGACTATGCGGTATGGGCTTTGCTCATTGTTGAAGGCCGTACGGTGACCTATAGTTGTTAATGTCTGTGTCATTTTGATCTTTTGTGGATAGTTGTCTCATTAGCAATCATACCACATCTTCTTTTTTTTATCACAAGAAAAGACATCAAATTATGAAATGCACAACTTATATCAATAGAGATGGTCCAGTTACATAGTATTTATGCAATGCAATAAATATATTTATAAAATACAAAATCAGTCGCATTTCATGATTTACAAAAATGATCAAGCGTCTCCGTAAAGGATACACATCTTTCAGCTCGCTACATTCGAATTCGATACATGCGTGTCCAAAGTCAGGGGCCACCTGTAATTAAGTGACTATCGTGTGGCCTGTCCAAAGTCAGGGGCCACCTGTAATTAAGTGACTATCGTGTGGCCTGTCCAAAGTCAGGGGCCACCTGTAATTAAGTGACTATCGTGTGGCCTGTCCAAAGTCAGGGGCCACCTGTAATTAAGTGACTATCGTGTGGCCTGTCCAAAGTCAGGGGCCACCTGTAATTAAGTGACTATCGTGTGTTGCTGGGGTCACCTGTAATTAAGTGACTATCGTGTGTTGCTGTATATCACCTGTAATTAAGTGACTATCGTGTGTTGCTGGGGTCACCTGTAATTAAGTGACTATCGTGTGTTGCTGTATATCACCTGTAATTAAGTGACTATCGTGTGTTGCTGGGGTCACCTGTAATTAAGTGACTATCGTGTGTTGCTGTATATCAAATTTGTGTGATTCGTTCATCAGTGTAAAATAAATCAAGCCGTTTTTACCTCACTTCAATTGTTTAACATTTTCATTTATATATTACTATGCGGTTATTGGTTTACTTTACTGATTGGTGATAGCCGTACTGTGACCTATAGTTTTAACTGTTATTAAGACTTTTGTGAAGAGCTGTTTCATTTGCAAGTATACCACATTTTCTGATTTTTTATAAATTATGCACTCTTTTTTTTTAAATACACAAGCAAACATTGACAAAAATATATTCTGTAACATGTGCTTCAGTGAAAGGTTGACTATGATCACATTTCAATCAACGTTCATTAGATATCGAGCAATCAAAATAAATGGTACTTACATAATGTTTAAAAACTTACCTGTGCTTCTTGCCAATGGTAGGCTACAGATTCATTGTAGTAGTAACAATTAGGACTAACAGTTTGGTTATCTAGCAAAGAATATCCTTCCGGGCATGATGGAATACAGTGGGCTATTCAGTTGAACAAATATGGGTTAGATATTAAAACAGACAGCAAAAACATTAAGTTTAACTGATGTCATATTCAAACAATATATAGATATTTAAACAGACAGAAAAAACATTAAGTTTAACTGATGTCATATTCAAACAATATATAGATATTTAAACAGACAGCAAAAACATTAAGTTTAACTGATGTCATATTCAAACAATATATAGATATTTAAACAGACAGCAAAAACATTAAGTTTAACTGATGTCATATTCAAACAATATATAGATATTTAAACAGACAGCAAAAACATTAAGTTTAACTGATGTCATATTCAAACAATATATAGATATTTAAACAGACAGCAAAAACATTAAGTTTAACTGATGTCATATTCAAACAATATATAGATATTTAAACAGACAGCAAAAACATTAAGTTTAACTGATGTCATATTCAAACAATATATAGATATTTAAACAGACAGCAAAAACATTAAGTTTAACTGATGTCATATTCAAACAATATATAGATATTTAAACAGACAGCAAAAACTTTAAGTTTAACTGATGTCATATTCAAACAATATATAGATATTTAAACAGACAGCAAAAACATTAAGTTTAACTGATGTCATATTCAAACAATATATAGATATTTAAACAGACAGCAAAAACATTAAGTTTAACTGATGTCATATTCAAACAATATATAGATATTTAAACAGACAGCAAAAACATTAAGTTTAACTGATGACATATTCAAACAATATAATGTGAAATGTACGTTATTGCAAAGATGTAAGCATGGTAAGGTCGCAGTACTTGGTTAAAGCTACCCTAGTTCCTTATTTGAAAGATGAATGGTTTTTGGAAGAAATTAATCAATACAATTGCTTCTCATGCTATAAACTATCACGTGGTTCTAAGGGAGGTAAAATTCAGATCAGTTATCAGAGTTTGTATAGTGCAATATGCTTGTTTGCAGATTGAATTAATATTGAAGAAGGGACACACATTTGAATGCTTTAATATTATTTGTTCATTAACGATAAAAGTCATAGTTCAATACAGGCTTGTAATATTTTGTTTCAATACTGTATTCGAAGTTGGCATATTGCAATTTAATTAAATCATTGAATAGTTATTGTTTGTTGTGATTATGTCGGTATGATACTGTATAGCATTTATTACGATAAGGTTAAAAATAAAAGAATCTGGCATTATCATTAGGTCTTTGTTTTATTTTGATATTTAGAAATCATTAGGTCTCCTTTATCTTTAGTACCACATAACAAAAGTATAACCGTAGTCGAATTATTCATATTTGCCCTTAAAACAAGACCCCCTATCATTCTACCATGAATATTCCCGTTATATTCATCGATAAAAAATAAAAAAAGATATCAGTCGAACACAAGACGAAACGCGCCCTTCAAATTCGTACTTATTTGTCCTTTTAAACTTTTTTTTAATCCGTCGTCAATGTTGTGTCTTTTATAGACGAAACCCGAGATTTTATGCTCCGAGAGTATCACCAGACCAGTTGTCAGCACAGACATGAATTATCATTGATATGGTCATAAATATGTATCAACTGTTTACCAAATTTTACACTTATGAAATAGTAGGCTTTTGTTTTATCTCATGAATAGAGTACCGTGGATGTATTTGACACACTTTTATGGATTGTTTTGTCCTCAATACTTTTCAACTTTGTACCATATTTAGCCTTTTTTATTTAGGAGATCAATCTCTTTAAGAGACAAAATGACACAGACTTTTACAACTTCGTGCGTTTCGTAGACCAATTATGACGAATTTACACTAAATCCGTTAAATGTGTATTGATTAGTATTTAGTCGTGGAGAAAATGAATATTTATTAGCCATCGTTGCCTGTGAACACACTTTCAAGTAATGACAATTAAGTGCTATAATTTAATATATTGTTTAAAGGTAGTTGCTTCGTACCGATCATATGAATAAGGCAAATTGCAACTGATTTTATTTCAGGTAATGCAAAGCTATTACGCGTCTGTCGATGACAAGGAAAGGATTGAGCGCTTAAAACATAATTGATCCTGTAATATTCTTAATGGGCCTGAATCAAATCAGGAACTTGTATTCCAGTGTCGTCGAACTTGCTCACATTTACATGCCGCGGAATTCATTACCGTCCATACAGTATGGGTTTACTGTATGGATAAATGTGTCTGACTTAGGGTGGGGGTTGCCAGTGGAATACAAGCCTTAGTTCACAAACATTTATGTAATTAAATGCAATGTTGAACGAAGCGGGGGTGATGAAGAGTAGGCTAATGCTAATGGTATAACCCCATTTCTAGTTTAAAATAACGGTAGAACTTTCTTTTTGTCCTAATGTACGGTGTAACGAAAGAGGTACCCAAGAAAATTGGTGGCGAACATTGAATAAACGAAACAGATACTAGTATTTGAGAAATTTGTCGCGTATAGTAAATAAACAAAAAAGATAATTAGGAAGTTTATTGTGAACAGTTAAGATGCAAAACAGGTACTTAAGAAGTTGGTGTTGAATAGTAAAGTAAACCAAAAGGGTATTTAAAAGGTTGTTGGTGAACAGTACAGGAAACAACCAGGTACTTAAGAAGTTGGTGGTGAACAGTAAAGGAAACTAACGGGTACTTAAGAAGTTGGTGGTTAATAGTAAATTAGAAGAACAGATACATAAGAAGTTGGTGGTAACAAGTAGAGTAAACAAACGGATACTTAAGAAGTTGGCAGAGATTAGGAATGACAACATTTAAACACATGATGAAAGAGGTTCAGTTATCGGCTAGTATAAGGGAGATAGACATAGTTTAAGGGAAATAAATCGTAACATCATCAGAACGTTTGTATTAGCCATTTTGATAAATATATTGTAAGCTTTTAGGATACATAGATGAATGCCATGAACTTCGGTTTTTCACATGATTATAAAATTGTGTATGAACGAAATTTCATAATCACACAGTTAAATACATATGCATCCAACACTACAAATATTATAAATGAAATACCTGAAGTTCCTGAAGAACCAGTATCTCCTTTAGAACCAGTGGGTCCATATGGCCCTGTTGACCCAGATTTTCCTCTAGGTCCTGTGTTTCCTTGATCTCCTGTGTCACCAGGAGATCCTTTTGCTCCTTTTGGTCCGATCGGTCCTATTTCTCCTGTTGACCCAGATGGTCCTCTCGGACCATTTGGCCCAAGTGGACCAGTTAGTCCAGAGATTCCAGAGGGTCCAGGAGGTCCCGTTTCACCTTGTTTTCCCTTTGAACCATTAGCACCAGGTGGTCCATTGGCTCCGTCAGTTCCGGGGGCACCACTTTGTCCAATAGGTCCAGTCTGTCCAGGTGGTCCAGCAGGTCCGATTTGGCCGGTTTCACCGCTTTTTCCAGGATCTCCCATCTGACCTTCTGGTCCTGTAGACCCAGTAAACCCTCGAGGTCCAATACGTCCTGTTGTTCCAGGGTCTCCTTTATATCCTTTTGACCCAGGAGTCCCAGCTTGGCCAGGATATCCTCTCATTCCTACAAAATGTCAAACATAAATGGAATGAGTACAGTGGCCATGATAACATTAACATTGGTTGCTTGGTTTACCTTTTTAAAAAATATTTGAATAGTTTTATGCAGCATTCGAATTAGGAAGACAACAAGTTATGTGTAATACACCATTGAAGTAATGAGCTATTTGAAATTTCATTCTATTTTGCCACATAAATAACTTAAATTTGCATTTTCATGGTATTTGGTTATTTGTTTTGCATAAATTCCTATAAAAAATTGGTACATTCGTTAGACACTGGAAATCGTGGTGATAATTAATAATGAATCTACAACATGTACAATACGCCTTACCTTGTGCACCTTGTTTCCCAGGAGGTCCAGGTACTCCTATTTCTGAAAATGAGCAATTCAAATTGGGTTTTCTTCAATGTATCATTGTTAATTGACATGATCATGTTAAATGTTTTGACATTTGTAACTTCTTGGACATCATGTATATGTCGCCACATTCCAATCGTGTAATTTTTAGAAATTGTGATTCTGTCATTTGACTAGGGAAGGTTTTTTTTTTTAATTTTTTTTTTTCATATTATCAGTGTTGATATAGAATTCAATATTTAAGGAGGAAATTCCTTAACCGATTTATTTTAGGCCTATATAAATTTCAAATAAAATTAAAGGTGAAAAATGCATAAGCATGATTCTATTTCAATCTGGAATTGCTTTACAATCTTTTTATTGTGTTCCTTTAGGTACAGAATAATCATCGTATAGACAGTCTTCATAAATTCAATGTTTCAGCATCTAATGTACAATGGTTAAATGTGTACGTATAATGTTTGTTTGTTTTGTATCTTAGTGATTTCGCTATTTGCCTATATCCTAAAAATGAATACTACACATCACCATTAGTAGGATTCCTGTTGGGTTTTTTTTGTCTGTTTTTAGCAAATAACAACTTCGAATTGAACGCTTTTAAAAATAGTCAGAGGAGTTCATTAGATTTTCAAACGGCGAACACACTGATGTTTTATTATTGTATAACCTATGAAAACTACAGAGGTGTTAAAACTCACCAACTACTTCATAAGGTTTATCTGTAAGAACAAAAAATATAGCAAATATATTTTATGTTTATAAGACGAACAACGAGAAACACTTAGGAACCACATGAACAATCAAGAACAACTGACCATCAGGTACAAACAATTGCACCGGGTTTAACTGGTTAACAGTCGCCAACCATCATCCTAACCTGAATTTGTAATATAATATTACAATATAAAAAAGACACATTGTAAAATATCAATTTCAATATTTATTTATGCATAGCAGTCACATTTTTACTGATTTCTGTATGATTTCAAATTTACTAGATTAAAAGAGGGACGAAAGATACCAAAGGGACAGTCAAACTCATATATCTAAAACAAACTGACAACTCCATGGCTAAAAATGAAAAAGACAAACAGAAAAACAATAGTACACACGACACAACATAGAAAACTAAAGAATAAACAACACGAACCCCACCAAAAACTAGTGACATACTAAATTAGACTAATCACCAGGTTTCCACTACAAGTAAATGCGACGGAGGTCACATTTGATCTGCTTATCCTTCCAGATTAGCTTAGATCAGCTCAATTTCGGTGGGTTTTCGTGTTGCATAGTCTTTATTTTTCTGTGTTGTGTATAGAATACTCTTCTTTTTTTTTTTTATCTGTGACGTTGTCAGTTTATTTTTGATAATTATGAGTTTGCATTTCATTTGATATATTTCGCCTATTGTTTATATATTCTATCACAAGTGCCTTGATTTGAGAGAACATTAATTGGTGCAATTATCTTTACGGATAAATCGTCTAAATGTGCCACAATAATGGCGTCCTTGCTTCATATTGTTGCATGCTATATAAACAAACAGACGCCAAGCTTTGGCAAAATTTTAACTGTTATTTGGGGGATAACCAAAAGGTACATTTTGTATATTTTGTAATTATTGTTTGGGTTGAATAATATAAATGATAAAAATACACAGGTAGTTGTTTATCTAATAAAATAATTCCTACATGTTCAATGTGATTTTCTTAAAACATGAACAATAAAAAAAATGTATTTACCATTGTTTTGTTCTTCTACAAGGTCAACATAAACATAGTCTGCGATGTCGTTATTGTATCTTTTTACACGATCTACAACCTGTGTTTAAATATTATAGATCTTTATAAGTATAAAAAAGTGATAGTTGCAACGATTATATCAGAGGCTTATTATAAACTCACCCCATCAGAATATAGCGGATTGTGGGTCATTTACCAGTTCGTCTCAAACATTAAAATTGCATAGCGTCAATAGCTGTTTTATAATTGTTTGTGACGTTGTTTGTACTCTCACCATTGAAGCAGGATACAGTGAATAATCGTGATGTGTATATTATTTTCAGTAATACAGAAAGTACATCTAAGCACATGCTATTTATAGCATGTCGTTTTCATTTTGTGTTTTTATTTTCTTTCTGGGAACAAAAAAAACTAAATTGTATTTGGCAAAACCTTTAGGAATTTAGGGTTTTTCAATACTCTATAACTTTGTACTTATCGAGAGTATCTAAAGGAAAACAAAACGTGCAAATGTTTGAGCCTGATCAATCAAGTGATATGCATTTTATTACGTCTCTCGGGTGAAATCGTATATAAGAGTTAAGGAATAGCTTGACATTAGAAAAAAAGACAATTAATTTGCTGAGAAAAAAGACATATGATTAATTAAGAATCTATCATACCTCATCTCTATCTTGTTGTTTTGTAAGTTTGCTTGTAAAAAAACAAGCATAAAAAGATACAATTAAAAGAGATCAATTGAAGGTCTTTTCGCCCATAAAGATCAATTTTGATATACAACTATGAACATTCAGTTCGAAATATCATATCTTGCTATGACAGCTTATTGTACACTGATTCAAAGAATATATGGTTTCTATACACTTTAAAATTAAATAAGTACAAACAATAGCTACTTCCAGTTTAAACCAGGTCACTTCCGGTTGGCTTTTCCATGGTCAAGTGGCTTACAACATTATGCAAAAAGTCCCATGGTTTTATTATATATATATATATATGAGGTAAAAGCAAAGGTCAATATCTACAACGCAAAATTTTACTATGACCTTGAGTTCAATTTCAAGGTCATAACCCAAGGACTTCAAATTCAAAGACATAGATCTTAATTATATATGATTAATGAATTGTATCCCTATAGGCCAACTTTTTTATATAAAGGGAGAAAGCTCCAATTTAATATGAGTGTACCCTTTCAACCAAAATTATTGTGTTACGACTTGTCGCTACTCACAAATTAGGAAGCATATATTGTCGATATATTATAAGGTTTTTGAAAAGAATTGAAAATAAGCCCAAATCAATATCTGAAATATGACCTTATCCTCTGACCTTGACCTAATGTTGTCATTCTTGGACCAAGAACCTCAAATCAAAAGATTTCTATCACTTATGATTTACAAGATAGAAATGAATATCCCTTTTATCACATAAGAGGAAATAACTATCATATGGAGTATTCATATCGCTTAGGTCAAAAAAGGACATATCATGAGAAGGATATAACTAGAAATTTTACAAATTGTTTTTTTCGCTTTCTTTTGCGGTTACGGAGGAGATGCAGTCACAAGGATAACAGTGTTCGGGAGATAACGCTTACAAAGAAAATTGTTCGGCTAAGAATGGGTGTAAATAAAAAGCGATCAAACAGAAGTATACTATATCAGATATATCTTAGCTTAGAAACAAAAAAATTCGCGAGAACAAAATTTGGCGGAAGAAAATAATAATAATAATAATAATTAAAAACCAATTGTTCAGAGAACAATTGAAGGTCTTTCCACTAGTAAAGAGCTATTTTGATATTGAAATATGAAAAATCAGTTTAAAATGTTAGTTCCTATGGCTTTATGATGTATTTATATGAATTTAAAGCAAAGGTAAAAATCTAGAACGTCCTTTTAACCTATGACCTTGACCTCAATTTCAAGGTCACAAACAAAGGACCTTAAATCATAAGACCCAAGGTCTTTAATATGTTTGGTTAATGAGTAATACCACTTTACGCGTAATTCTAAATGTAAGATGGACAAAAACTCCCATTTATTGTATGCGCACCCTTTCAACCAAAATATACAAGTAAGGACATGTCGCAACTAACAATTTAGGAAAAAATATTTGTCGATATGTCATACGGTATTTGAAAATAAGTGAAAATAAGCCAAAATCAAATTTTAGAATATGACCTTGACCTTTGACCTTGACCTTATTTTCATTTTTTTGGACCAAGGATCTCAAATCAAGAGACCCTAGGTCTATATCACTTATGGTTTACCAGTTAGAAACGCATATCACCTATATCAAATACATAAGGGGGAATAACTCTCATATGGAGTCTCTGGATAGCTTCGGTCAAAATTAAAATCCTAATCCTGAAGATGTAACGAGCAATTTGGTAAAATAATTTTGTCGTAATCTTTTACGGTTGCGAAGGAGTAGTGGCCACAAGAAAAACAGTGATTGGGGAGATAACTCTTACAACGTAAAGTATTTTGTTACGCAGTTGTAAATTTTTAAAGCGTATAAACTATACGATATCATATTCCAAATATCTAAGCGACAACTTATTAAACAACAATACTACGCAAGAAAAAAATTAGGCGGAAGAAAAAAAAAAATAATTAAAAACCAATTGTTCAGAGAACAATTGAAGGTCTTTCCACCAGTTAACATCTATTTTGACATTAAAATATTAAAATACAGTCGAAAATGTCAGTTCCTATGTCTCTATGGTGTTCAAATATGAATTTAAAGCAAAAGCCAAAATCTAGAACGTCCTATTAACCTTTGACCTTGACCTCAATTTCAAGGTCACAAACTAAGGACATCGAATCAAAAGACCATAGGTCTTAGATATGTATGGTTAATGAGTAATATCACTTTACCTAAAATTCTAAATATAAGAGGGGCGAAAACTCCCATTTATTGTCTACGCACCCTTTCAACCAAAATTTATAAGTTACTACATGTCCCAACTAACACTTTTGTAAAAATAATTTGTCGATATCTTATAAGATTAATGAAAATGAGTGAAAATAAGCCAAAATCAAAATTTAGAATATGACCTTGACCTTTGACCTTGACCTAATTTTCATTGTTTTGGACCAAGGACCTCAAAACTAAAGACCCTTGGTCTCTATCACTTATGGTTTACCATTTAGAAATGAATATCACTTAATTCAAATGAAAAAGGGGAATAACTCTCATATGGAGTCTCCATAAAGCTTCAGTCCAAATGAATATCCTAATCCTTAAGATGTAACGAGCAATTTGGTAAAATAAATTTATCGTAATCTTTTACGGTTGCGAAGGAGTAGTGGCCACAAAAAAAACAGTGTTTGGGGAGATAACTCTTACAACGTAAAGTATTTTGTTACACAGTTGTAAATTTTTAAAGCGTTATAAACTATACGACATCATATTCCAAATTTCTAAGCGACATCTTTTGAAACATCAATACTACGCAAGAAAAAAATTAGGCGGAAGAAAAAAAAAAATAATAATTAAAAACCAATTGTTCAAAGAACAATTGAAGGTCTTTCAACCAATAAGGATCTATTTTGATATGAAAATATTAAGATTCAGTTGAAAATGTCAGTTGCTATGGCTTTATGATATGAAAATATGAATTTGGAGCAAAGGTCAAAATCTAGAACGTCCAATTAACCTATGACCTTGACCCCAATTTCAAGGTCATCAACCAAGGATCCCAAATCAAAAGACCCTAGGTCAGTAGTATGTATGGTTCATGAGTAATATCACTTTACGCATAATTCTAAATATAAGAGGGGCAAAAACTCCCGTTTATTGTCTACGCACCTTTCCAATCAAAATTTATAAGTTACTACATTTCCCAACTATCAATTTTGTAAAAATAATTTGTCAATATTTAATAAGATGAATGAAAATGAGTGAAAATAAGCCAAAATCAAAATTTCGAATATGACCTTGACATTTGACCTTGACCTAATTTTCATTTTTTTTTACAAAGGACCTCAAATCTAAAGACCCTTGGTCTCTATCACTTATGGTTTACCAGTTAGACATGCATATCACTTAATTCAAATGAAAAAGGGGAATAACTCTCATATGGAGTCTCCGTAAAGCTTCGGTCCAAATAAATATCCTAATCCTTAAGATGTAACGAGCAATTTGGTAAAATAAATTTGTCGTAATCTTTTACGGTTACAAAGGAGTAGTGGCCACAAGAAAAACAGTGTTTGGGGAGATAACTCTTACAACGTAAAGTATTTTGTTACGCAGTTGTAAATTTTTAAAGCGTATAAACTATACAACATCATATTCTAAATATCTAAGCGACATCTTTTGAAACATCAATACTACGCAAGAAAAAAATTTAGGCGGAAGAAAAAAAAAAAAAAAAATAATAATAATAATAATAATAATAATAATCAGAACAAATACAATAGGTCTTTCACCTGAAAGGTTGAAAGACCTAATTAAAAACCAATTGTTCAGAGAACTATTGAAGGTCTTTCCACTAGTAAAGATCTATTTTGATATTGAAATATGAAAAATCAGTTAAAAATGTTAGTTCCTATGGCTTTGTGAAGTATTAATATGAATTTAAAGCAAAGGTCAAAATCTAGAACGTCCTATTAGCATACGACCTTGACCTCAATTTCAAGGTCACAAACCAAGGACCTTAAATCAAAAGACCCTAGGTCTTTAATATGTTTGGTTAATCAGTAATATCACTTTACACGTAATTCTAAATGTAAGATGGGCATAAACTCCCATTTATTGTCTCCGCACGCTTTCAATCAAAATATACAAGTAAGGAAATGTCGCAACTAGCAATTTATGAAAAATTATTTGTCGAAATGTCATACGGTATTTGAAAATAAGTGAAAATAAGCCAAAATCAAAATTTAGAAGATGACCTTGACCTTTGACCTTGACCTTATTTTCATTTTTTTGGACCAAGGATCTCAAATCAAGAGACCCTAGGTCTCTATCACTTATGGTTTACCAGTTAGAAACGCATATCACCTATATCAAATACATAAGGGGGAATAACTCTCATATGGAGTCTCTGGATAGCTTCGGTCAAAATTAAAATCCTAATCCTGAAGATGTAACGAGCAATTTGGTAAAATAATTTTGTCGTAATCTTTTACGGTTGCGAAGGAGTAGTTGCCACAAGAAAAACAGTGATTGGGGAGATAACTCTTACAACGTAAAGTATTTTGTTACGCAGTTGTAAATTTTTAAAGCGTATAAACTATACGATATCATATTCCAAATATCTAAGCGACTACTTATTAAACAACAATACTACGCAAGAAAAAAATTAGGCGGAAGAAAAAAAAAAATAATAATAATAATAATCAGAACAAAAACAATAAGTCTTTCCACAGAAAAGTGGAAAGACTTAATAATAATAATAATAATTAAAAACCAATTGTTCAGAGAACAATTGTAGGTCTTTCCACTAGAAAAGATCTTTTTTGATATTGAAATATTAAAAATCAGTTTAAAATGTTAGTTCCTATGGCTGTATGATGTATTTATATGAATTTAAAGCAAAGGTCAAAATCTAGAACGTCATATTAACCTATGACCTTGACCTCAATTTCAAGTTCACAAACCAAGGACCTTAAATCAAAAGACCCAAGGTCTTTAATATGTTTGGTTTATTAGTAATATCACTTTACGCGTAATTCTAAATGTAAGATGGGCAAAAAACTCCTATTTATTGTCTGCGCACCCTTTCAATCAAAATATACAAGTAAGGACATGTCGCAAATAACAATTTATGAAAAATTATTTGTCGATATGTCATAAGGTATTTGAAAATAAATGAAAATAAGCCACCAAAATCAAAATTTAGAATATGACCTTGACCTTTGACCTTGACCTCATTTTTATTATTTTCGACCAAGGACCCCAAATCTAAAGACCCTATGTCTTTATCACTTATGGTTTACCATTTAGAAATGCATATCACTTAATTTAAGGGAAAAGGGGGAATAACTCTCATATGGAGTCTCCGTAAAGCTTCGGTCCAAATGAATATCCTAATCCTGAAGATGTAACGAGCAATTTGGTAAAATAAATTTGTCGTAATCTTTAACGGTTGCGAAGGAGTAGTGGCCACAAGAAAAACAGTGTTTGGGGAGATAACTCTTACAACGTAAAGTATTTTGTTACACAGTTGTAAATTTTTAAAGCGTATAAACTATACGATACCATATTCCAAATATCTAAGCGACATCTTTTGAAACATCAATAATACGCAAGAAAAAAAATTAGGCGGAAGAAAAAAAAAAAAAAAAAATAATAATAATTAAAAACCAATTGTTCAAAGAACAATTGAAGGTCTTTCAACCAATAAGGATCTATTTTGATATGAAAATATTAAGATTCAGTTGAAAATGTCAGTTCCTATGGATTTATGATGTATAAATATGAATTTCGACCAAAGGTCAAAATCTAGAACGTCCAATTAACCTATGACCTTGACCTCAATTTCAAGGTCATAAACATAGGATCCCAAATCAAAAGACCCTAGGTCTGTATTATGTATGGTTCATGAGTAATATCACTTTACGCATAATTCTAAATATAAAAGGGGCGAAAACTCCCATTTATTGTCTACGCACCCTTGTAACCAAAATATATAAGTAATGACATGTCGCAACTAACAATTTAGTAAAAATAATTTGTCGAAATCTTATTAAGTAATTGAAAATAAGTGAAAATAAGCAAAAATCAATGACCTTGACCTTTGACCTTGACCTAATTTTCATTTTTTTGGACGAAGGATCTTAATTCAAAAGACCCTAGGTCTCTATCACTTATGGTTTACCATTTAGAAATGCATATCACTTAGCTTAAATGAAAAAGGGGAATAACTCTCATATGGAGTCTCCGTAAAGCTTCGGTCCAAATGAATATCCTAATCCTTAAGATGTAACGAGCAATTTGGTAAAATAAATTTGTCGTAATCTTTTACGGTTGCGAAGGAGTAGTGGCCACAAGAAAAACAGTGTTTGGGGAGATAACTCTTACAACGTAAAGTATTTTGTTACGCAGTTGTAAATTTTTAAAGCGTATAAGCTATACGACATCATAATCCAAATATGTAAGCGACATCTTTTGAAACATCATTACTACGCAAGAAAAAAAATTTAGGCGGAAGAAAAAAAAAAAAAAATAATAATAATAATAATAATAATAATTAAAAACCAATTGTTCAGAGAACAATTGTAGGTCTTTCCACTAGTAAAGATCTATTTTGATATTGAAATATGAAAAATCAGTTTAAAATGTTAGTTCCTATGGTTTTATGATGTATTTATATGAATTTAAAGCAAAGGTCAAAATCTAGAACGTCATATTAACCTATGACCTTGACCTCAATTTCAAGTTCACAAACCAAGGACCTTAAATCAAAAGACCCTAGGTCTTTAATATGTTTGGTTTATTAGTAATATCACTTTACGCGTAATTCTAAATGTAAGATGGGCAAAAACTCCCATTTATTGTCTGCGCACCCTTTTAACCAAAATATACAAGTAAGGACATGTCGCGACTAACAATTTATGAAAAATTATTTGTCGATATGTCATAAGGTATTTGAAAATACATGAAAATAAGCCAAAATCAAAATTTAGAATATGACCTTGACCTTTGACCTTGACCTCATTTTTATTATTTTCGACCAAGGACCCCAAATCTAAAGACCCTATGTCTTTATCACTTATGGTTTACCATTTAGAAATGCATATCACTTAATTTAAGGGAAAAGGGGGAATAACTCTCATATGGAGTCTCCGTAAAGCTTCGGTCCAAATGAATATCCTAATCCTGAAGATGTAACGAGCAATTTGGTAAAATAAATTTGTCTTAATCTTTAACGGTTGCGAAGGAGTAGTGGCCACAAGAAAAACAGTGTTTGGGGAGATAACTCTTACAACGTAAAGTATTTTGTTACACAGTTGTAAATTTTTAAAGCGTATAAACTATACCATACCATATTCCAAATATCTAAGCGACATCTTTTGAAACATCAATAATACGCAAGAAAAAAAATTAGGCGGAAGAAAAAAAAAAAAAAAAAATAATAATAATAATTAAAAACCAATTGTTCAGAGAACAATTGAAGGTCTTTCCACAAGTAAGTCTATTTTGATATTGAAATATGAAAAATCAGTTTAAAATGTTAGTTCCTATGGCTTTATGATGTATTTATATGAATTTAAAGCAAAGGTTAAAATCTAGAACGTCCTTTTAACCTATGACCTTGACCTAAATTTCAAGGTCACAAATCAAGGACCTTAAATCATAAGACCCTAGGTCTTTAATATGTTTGGTTAATGAGTAATACCACTTTACGCGTAATTCTAAATGTAAGATGGACAAAAACTCCAATTTATTGTATGCGCACCCTTTCAACCAAAATATACAAGTAAGGACATGTCGCAACTAACAATTTAGAAAAAATATTTGTCAATATGTCATACAGTATTTGAAAATAAGTGAAAATAAGCCAAAATCAAATTTTAGAATATGACCTTGACCTTTGACCTTGACCTTATTTTCATTTTTTTGGACCAAGGATCTCAAATCAAGAGACCCTAGGTCTCTATCACTTATGGTTTACCAGTTAGAAACGCATATCACTTATATCAAATGCATAAGGGGAAATAACTCTCATATGGAGTCTCCAGATAGCTTCGGTTCAAATGAATTGCCTAATCCTGAAGAAGTAACGAGCAATTTGGTAAAATAAATTTGTCGTAATCTTTTACGGTTGCGAAGGAGTAGTGGCCACAAGAAAAACAGTGTTTGGGGAGATAACTCTTACAACGTAAAGTATTTTGTTACGCAGTTGTAAATTTAAAAGCGTATAAACTATACGACATCATATTCTAAATATCTAAGTGACATCTTTTGAAACATCAATACTACGCAAGAAAAAAATTTAGGCGGAAGAAAAAAAAAAAAAAAAATAATAATAATAATAATAATAATCAGAACAAATACAATAGGTCTTTCACCTGAAAGGTTGAAAGACCTAATAATCAGAACAAATACAATAGGTCTTTCACCTGAAAGGTTGAAAGACCTAATAATAATAATCAGAACAAATTCAATAGGTCTTTCCACGGAAAGGTGGAAAGACCTAATAATCAGAACAAAAACAATAAGTCTTTCCACAGAAAAGTGGAAAGACTTAATAATCAGAACAAATACAAGTGGTTTTACCACAGAAAAGTGGTAAGACTTAATTATCTATCTACAAAGGTATTAAAAATAATTACTCGAGTGTCGATCCAAAAGCTAGAGAAAATGAATATGAAAATCATATGTAAACCGGCACACTAAAAGTGATTGTGGAACAATCTTCCTCAGGTAAGAATTGACAAAAACAATCATGCAGCTATAACCTTAACACGCTTATTAAAAATATCGAAATGACCCTAATTTCAATGTTCAAGGTCAACTTTACCTTATGAATTGAGGACTTTAGTTGCCATTGGTTGCAACACAATAAATAAAATAAATGAAACCGGACATTATTTACAAGAATATATTTTATATAGATTATCCAACATCTTAACCAGTGATACAAGATGATGTATATAATTCAAGTATTTTGATAATCATGTGTATATATAATGATATAACCTACTTGTTTTTGCAAATTATGGGTTTTTTAAGACGTCACTTGTAGGACTAGAATACAGGATTTTCGTAGTTTATTGTCTAGCATATTTAAGACATTACATATACAAGGCATTGAATTAGGGAATTTGCTACAAAACAGATGTTGAAATATAAAAACAACAGTTATGAAACATTTTTTCTAATCATAAACCTTCATTCTAAAAATAAACACACATCGCAATGTGGAGTCTTAAGCATTAAAGATATATTTGCGATACAATGTTTTAACAATAACGAAAACGGTGACGTGAAAGCTTTTTTTGAAAGCCGTGAACTGCAATGTTTAAACTAGCACTCAAAAGCCAAAATCTAATAATTAAAGTATACAGTATGATATTTGCAGACGACACAAATTTGCATATATATTATATATATATGTTACATCAGAGACTTGTATTTTATCTTTTTATTTGCATTTACCTAATGTACAGTAAAAACATTACTTATAAGAACCACCAGTGATTGATAATTAGATGTAAAGTCAAATATTTATAAAATGGAGAATGAAAATCAGCATTCGTTTTTATTGTTGTACCTATAACATGTATAAAAGTTAATATTATGCCGCTTTACCAACCATTTTAAACTTTGTAAACTCAAGCTTTATTTGCAACAAAAAAGTTTATAAATGCATATAGGTTACATTTGAATCTCAAATATCTCAAACATCTCAAATACGAACGATATTGTCCTTTATAAACAATAAAAGAGTAGAAAACGCGTTCGTTACTGAATCAACAAAAGGTGTTGTTATTGAAACTTTTGGATAGTTAAATTGCTCAATGTTTCACTATTATTCTGACATGGTTAGGTATAAACAAAATCCATAAAACGTAACAATGATCAAGAAGGACAAACAATCTACAAAACACTGCAAAAAAACCCAACAAAAACAACCTAACAAATCATTAACTCAACGTTGACATATGATAATATGATATACAAGTTTTTTACTTTTGAAAGTTAGAATTTACCGAGTATCTTTTTCGTAGATTTAGCACCAGCCTGAAGAGCAACAAGCGCTGCTATGTAATACCATAGACATATATATATTGACATCTTTTTGAGTGTTTGAAGCCTTTGCAGAATACTCCTAATGTGATCCATTTAAATACTTCTTCTAAGTAATAACATTATTTTGTTAAAAAAATTATCCTTTTGACAAATATTTTTTTTTAAATTGTTTAGCAACATGTTTCTCTTTGTTCATTCATTAAGAGAACATTTTTCGACTTATCTTTCATGTTCATATGCTGAATTAATTATATGAAGAGAATTTAAACATATGAAAAGTAAAATCCTAAAAAACTGAATTCCGAGTAAAATTCAAAAAGGAAACTCTCTAATTAAATAGCAAAATCAAAAGTTCAAACACATCCAACAATTGGATAACATCTGGCATCTTCCTGACTAGCTACAGACACTTTTATTATGTAAACAATGGTGGATTGGACCTGGTTTTGTAGCTAGCTTAACCTCTCACTTTTATGACAGTCACAACAAAATATGTTATATTGACAACGATGCATCAACAAAACAATACTTAAAAATGTCAAAAATACAGCATTCAACATAATATTAATCACTAACAAAACATACAAATATGTAACAAAGAAGCACAAAATGGCATAAAGACCAAGCATATTAGCAAACATTCAAGATAAGAATACACAAATTTAGCATATAATACAGTGACGGTGGAAATAAGTACAGATACACGTCATATATGTAACAAAGAAACAAGTTTTTTTTATGGTCGGGTTGTTGTCTCTTTGGCACATTCCCCATTTCCATTCTCAATTTTATAAAAATGCAAAGTAATTTTGGGCCCTTAATAGCTTGTTGTTCGGTGTGAGCCAATGCTCCGTGTTGAAGGCCGTACATTTACCTATAATGGTTTACTTTTTATATATTTTTATTCTGATGGAGAGTTGTCTCATTGGCACTCATGCCACATCTTCCTATATCTAAATAGACATAGAACATAGTAAAAATGAAAGACAAGCAACTAGTACACCGAAAGGCATATAAACAAAGCACATTAGCAAAATATGAAAGTCGAGAATACGAGAATACCATTGAAAATAATGACAGAATGTACAAGTACCACACGTATAGTAATACCATGGCCAATAATAACAAACAAATATTTAGAAAAGAAGCATATAAAGGCATTTATCAAATTTAACAAACTCATTCATAGCTTTCAAATGTAGCATATAAGATGCAACAAGAAATGTATCGACTGCTTTACCATGTTAATTATTCATGAATTGTTTATGTTGATAGTCATGAGAATACGATTTTAGTACAATGTATCAAATAAACTTAACATTATCAATGTATAATGAGGTCAAGGTCAGATTATTTACCTCATACTACCTTACCAATTAAGGTTCTCACTAAAGAATGTTTCTAGGTAGATTGACAGATATCGCATTTTTTTAACATACAATTGGCAAAACTCACCTAAACAATTAAAGAATACAGAAATGAAGGGAACTGCTTCCTCACCTACGCAACCAGCAATATATGAAAAATACATATTTGAGAATTTACTTAAATGGTGGAAGACAAAAGCAAACCCAAACTACACATCGCCATTGTAAATGTACCAGATATGAAATCTCTAAATCTTTTCGTTTCTAAAAATTGATATAACAATGTCAATTTAATGTTATTTCTCTTCAGAGCGTACTGTTTACCAGAACTCTGGATATATATACAAAATCAAGTACTTTATATCTAAGAAACAGTTTTATGTCCTCCTTTTACAATTTATTCGTGTATGTTTTTATTATTTAAATTTGTAAGTTTAAAACTGTCCAGTCCACCTGAATTATTGGATGTATAAATATTATCAATATGTATTCGACATAATCTAATATTTTGCTCCGTGTTGAAGGCCTCATTGTGAATTTAAAAAAAACACCAATAGAAAATTTTTAGTGCGTTTGTGTTGATTTTGTGTCATGTATAGGTATATTTTATTCTTTGTGGTTTTTTTTTCTATGTTAAAATCCGTTGAATATGAAAATTAAAACAATGAATATCTGGTTCATGCTTCATTAGTTTTAATAACATTCAAGTAAAACATAAAATCAGAAAAGCGAGAATGTTGTTTACGAAAAATCCCACTTTTCATCGATTTCAAGATTATATAATACATGTAATAAACATGATAAAGAATATAACATATGTAAGAACAATAAAAATAAAACTGAATGTTTTTTTTGACAAACAATGTCTTTATTTCATATAAATTTCTGGATCGTTGAATTTTTTTACGATTAAACTTCAGTGCAGATTTTTCGGTTCTTGCTCTCTCTTTAGTGCAAGGATTGATAACTCTGCATCAGAGACTGATGAATGTACAAGTTATTCTATATTTTGAGATCGTTTTCATTACTTTCTTTACGTATTTAATATATAGTTTGATTGGTATGATTAAAGAACATTTAATCTGATCTCATATTGTTTTGTGAGTGTAGTTTTATGTAACCAATTTTGAGCACGATAAGGAACCTGTTGATTTATATTTTCGTCCCACGGGGGATCGACCCTAAATGAATACCAATGATATTCTTCATAACCATAAATGTTATTATTTTTCGGACGCTACACTTCTGAATTTCTCTCAGAAATTTTGAGAATGTTAAATCTTTGTTTTTTAAATATTTCCTTTTTTTAATCTTATTTCTGTAAACAAAATTGATTTAATTTTTTCGAACACCTGGTCCTAAAGGCCATGTGAGCCCGTCTTGTCAATTGAAGTCTGTCTTCGTCCCTTGTAGTTAACTTTTACAAAAATCTTACAATCTGAACATTCTGAGAAAATTCGGCACAATTTTTCGGATTTTTGATCCTCAATGCTTTTCAACTTTATACTTGTTTGGCTTTATACATATTTTAATTACATATTTTGATTTGAGTGTCACCGATGAGTCTTGCGTAGAAGAAATGCACGTCTGACGTATTAAATTATAAAGACTGGTACCTTTGATAATTATGGACCCTGCTCGGCTACAATCATTATTGTGTTATCTAATTTAAAAAGATATCCGATGACTCGTCCAGCCAAACAATTTGGCCGACAATCCTATAAATAGAACTTAAGGGTAAAATACAAGTCTTTTATCTTGAAATTTAAACCACTATAACGAGAGAAAAAATTTGACAGACGCAGAACATGTTCTATTTCGTTGACTGATTCGATCATTAACAAAATTATTCTTATACAAGTAAAATCGATTGATAAAATATTAGCTTAATCTATAACATGAAATCAAACATACATAGAAAACAAAATTGCAAGTGCTCGATATCTATTCATATTTAATGTGTATAGGGTTATATGACCGTCCACAATTTTCGGAGGCTTGATTTCTTCCTCCCAAAAACAATATACTTGTTTCTACGTTGGTCATTATTTTTCTTATGAAACAACGCAATACCAAATGTTTCAATTTGCCTCTTAGTTTGGAATAGAGACTATTTAGTAAAGTGTAGAACAGTCAAATGTTTAATAATTTTGCAAAGTGAAACAGTTTTATATTGGATGTACACAAACATGACAAAGGATTTTTTTTATTTGATATCGTTGCGAAGTCTTTAGTTCTCTATGCTGTGTACTATTATTTATCTGTTTGTCTTTTCTTTATTAGACATGGCGTTGTTAGTTTATTTTCGATCTATGAGTTTGACTGTCTCTTTTTTTGACCATCTTTAAAGAATCCACAAGTGATTCAAACCATCTCTAGAAAACAGTAAAATAACAAAAATACTTAACGCAGAGAAAAATTCAAAGCGAAAAGTCTCTAATCAAATGGTAAAATCAAAAGCTCAAACACATCAAACGAATTGGTTACAACTGTCATATTCCTGACTTGGTGCAGACATTTTCTAATGTAAACAATACTGGATTAAACCCGGTTTTAAACCTAAGTAAACCTCTCACTTGTATGACAGTCGCATATAATTCCATAATTTTGACAACGATGAGTGAACAAAACAAACAGACATAATAAGTAAAAATGTCAAAAATAGGGGTTCAACACTCAACATTGTGTTATAATCGTAATCGCTATAAAAACAATATCCATCATCTTAATCACTATAAAAACAAACGTCAATAATTTAGTAAGAAGTTTCTTGGTGCAATTGGGAGACCGAGCAATATACCGTTGTTTACAATGACATATAGGTATCAAATACAGTGATGACAGATCCAGTTCTTCAACTGTGGTTGAAATTCCAAAGGAACATAGAACATCTTATGATTATCAAGGATTTCCTATTTAATCGTAAGTGTTGTGGATGTTGAAGTTGAGTTTCCAAATGAATTGTCAGTACCTAGTTCATTTAAGTATTTAATATATGTTAAGGGATTTACACACACAAATGATCTTGTTATAACAATTGGTTCCATTCAACACATGAATATTGTTTGTTGATGGGTTACATATTTGTTTTTTCTTCATTTTTTTACATAAATCAGATCGTTAGTTTTCTCGTTTTAATTGTTTTATATTTGTTATTTCGGGGTCTGTTATAGCTGACTATGCGGTATGAACTTTTATTGTTGAAGGCCGTACGAAGACCTATAGTTGTTAATTTCTGTGTCATTTGGTCTCTAATTTAGAGTTGTCTCATTGGCAGTCATGCCACATCTTCTTTATTATGTATACCCAAATAAGTATAATGATAAACATAAATTTCCCGTTTGAATGGTTTTACACTAGTAATTTTGGGGCCCTTGTTAGCTTGTTGTTCGGTGTGAGCCAAGGCTCCCTGTTGAAGGCCGTACATTGACCTATGATGGTTTAATTTTATAAATTGTTATTTGGATGGAGATTTGTCTCATTGGCACTCATACCACATCTTCCTATATCTAATAACCCTTTTAGTTCAAATGTTTAAACACTAAAATACGCCATTTGTGTCAGAAATATACATCAATAGTAAAGGACCATCAAAGTACAATGTGTTGTTATTCTTAGGAACTTAGGAATAGAACAAAATGGGGTTTTGTTTTGTAGACATAAAACAACACACTAATGATTCATTTATTTTCTTAAGTATTAATTTTCATGCATTAAGGAAAACTTGCATTTTTGGGGGTATTTGATTTTGTGGTTTTGGCAATATCTGCATACAAAGCATATATGGTCTGTGTGACTCGTTGGTCCTTTCAATTCGTGGTTCAGCTGTACCAAAGAAAACTACAAAAATTGGAATCCAATGAATAATAATGAATCAACAGTAATATATGTTGGAAAATTAAAAAAAAACAAAACATTAAATGTGTATGTATATGGCAGTAAAGCGTCATTTCATTATTTAATGGATCATTTAACACTTTTGAAATTATAAAGAAGTACATTCGTTTGATAACGTATGACTAAACTGGTATTTGTTTAACCTCCTGAACATTTGATAGGACATTATCGCTCATGTTTCTCATTTTAAGCCGTAAATAATGACAGAATAGCAGCTCTTACAACATTTTTTTTCTGTTGTACTTCAAAAGAAAGATTTGTATTGATATTCCTTTTTGCATCAACAGTATATACGTATATGTAAAATTCTATCAAAATATACGAGACAACTTAAAATGTCTAATTGAAAACTTACTTAATTGTAATTGTAATTTATACAATTTAACATACAATCTACTTTTTTTTCAATCACATTTCTTTTTTATAGATTGATATATAATACATAAAACAATCTATAAACAATGTGATTGAAAAAAGTAAAACTTCGAAATTTACACCGAATCCTCCAAATTGACAAAAAGACATATTTGCTATAGTTAATCTGTAAATTTTTGTTTCTTGTGAAGAGTTGTCTCATTAGCAATCATACCACTTCTCCTATTTTGTATCCGCTGACAAGATTCATGAATTTGAACGGGACATGCATATGTAGCGTTGATAAAACAGGGTGTTTTGAATTATAACCTTGCCTTAAATAGTGCGGATTACTGAATATATAAATAAGAGTCTATGCCAGTTTACTCATTAATTAATGAAGGTATCAAAATATAAAACCTCAAATCATAACGGACATGGGGAATCGCATGTAAGAGACCAGTCTCGTCGCAGATGCAACCTTTTCGTGCTAAGAATGTATCAATTGCCATGCAAAAAAAGTAAAATAACTAAATACCGAACCCCAAAATGCCCAAGGAAATTTTAAAACTGAAAGTCCCTTTACAAATGAAACAATGATAAGTTCGGAAATCAGTTTTCGTATTTCTGATTTGTTAAAGGCATTATGTTAAATAAATGACTTAACCTAGTTTATTAGCTAGTTAACCTCTCACTGGTATGAATGTCGCACACAATTCCATTATATGACCAGAATGTGTGACCATTGAAAATATTTCTTTTTGTTGAATAACTCACATTTCAATTGAAATGTATTCATAAATGAAGGACAGTCAAACTCATAAATCGAAAATAACCTGACAACACCTTGGCTAAAACTGAAAAGGACAAACAGACAAACAAAAGTAAACACGACACAACATAGAAAACTAAAGATTAAACAACACAAATCCCCCAAAAAACTAGGGGTGATATCAGGTGCTCCGGAAGGGTAAGCAGATCCTACTCCACATGTTGCACCCGTCGTGTTGCTTATTAGATAATAAATCCGGTAAATAGTCTAATTCGGTAGGTCACATTTATGAAAGGGAAGGGGATTGTAGTTACGACGTAAGGAACATAACCGATATCATTTGTGAAACGGTTATTTGAACAGCGGTATACTACTGTTGCCTTTATTCCATAACGGTCAACCAACTTGTGATGGCGTCCGTAAAATTTACGAAGAGATGATTTCAACTTCACCATTTGGAACTCTTGATTTAATAGCTTCCTTGTGAGCAACAACCCTCTATCAAGTAAATCATGAAAGGAAATGCAAGCACGGGAATATCGTATCAATTAGGAGATATATACACCGTATGCAGGTGCTGCTGGAATGTTGCTACTCAGAAAGATAACTTATGCTCCAAGTGTGTATTTCAAGCAGATTTTTTCTTAACTTTAACGATTATATCTAATCAGAATTTGTTGTCAAAAAGCAAAGTTTTCCTGGAGAAATAGCTATCTTTTAAAAATCCCCATATATCAGAAATGTTTTCAGGATAAGAAGTAAAAGGAATTAAAAGGTATAAAGTGTGAATGGAGGGGTACATGTACTTTATTACAACACATTCAGCTTAGTTAAAACAATAAAATGTTTGATAGTTGCAAATAGAAATTTTAACAAACATTCATTTTTTTTTACCTTTAAAAATCAATGTTATTATAAGAAAATATATAAATATGAATTCCCTTTCATACATAATTTGAATGAACTGAGGTCGTTAAAATCTTGATAGTCTGACTCATATACTTGTATTGACTGGTGATGAAAGGGAGAATATCACTCTTAGTGTGCATGCACTCTGTTATGATGCGCAGTGTTTCACTATAATTAAATATAGAAAAGCTAGGAATTATGCAATAAATTAATTTTCATGGAAGCGTTGTTTGCTATCAATAATGGATTTCTTTTTGACTCTACCGTTTTGTATACATTATAATCTCATTCTTTCGTCTGATGTTTTATTTTTTTTGTATAAGGATCAACCAATTCGTGATAGTGTCCGTAAAGATTATGAAAGGATGATTTCTACTTTACCGCTAAGAACTATTGGTTTAATAGCTTTCCTTAAATTATTTTGGTAATTTTGGTTTGCAATATAGGATTTGTGACCTTTGTTTTAGGTTTGTTTTGTAGATATAAAAAGACAATGTGAGATTGAAATAGAAATGCATATGTCACTTTATATAAACTTAAGACAAAATGGTGAATTTAAAATAGATAACAAAAATTGATAAATGATTTTTTTACCTTTCACAGTGTTTAAATGTGTAAAATTTGCATTTATATATTTTACATGGTAAATTTTCCAATAATTTTTATTTATTTTGTTCTGCATGAGCTTACAGGAACACATGCACTAAACTATTTACCAAATTAAAATACGTAAGTGTTTCAAAGAGGAATGTCCAAGAAATAGAGTCTAAGGACTTCATAAAATCTATGAGAAATGATATTTACCAGGGATATCATGTTTTTTCTGTATAGTGTAAAATATTACATAGTCGTCTTCAGTTATCTCCAATAAATTTACCCGTGTTAAAGGTTTGATCAGAGTCAATATTTCTGTTTAGAAAACTGACTTTATATATTCACCTATACATGTAGAAGCTTGTTAGGCTATAAGGTGTTATAAAGTGTAATTAGATGCCATTTGTATTAAGAACTAGGATGAGTCTTATGTAGATGAAACGCGCGTCTGACGTATATATTAGCCTGGTATTTCTGATAACTATTAGCATGTCGAAATGTATTATTATATTGTTTCTTTGTGTATTTCTCTGTCCTGAATGTTCTTGCATTATATTCAATATTGCCATAAAAGCGCGAGGTTTGACTAGCCACAAAACCAGGTTCAATTTTTCTAAAAAATGTCCTGAACCAAGTCAGGAAATAGGCAGTTGTTATCTTATAATTCGTTTATGTGTGTGTTACATTGTCCTTTGTTTTATTTCTTGCACTTATGTGTATCTGTTGTTTAGTTGTTTTTCTCTTATAGTTGATATGTTTCCCTCAGTTTATTTTGTAATCCGGATTTGTTTCGATTGATGATTTCGAACAGCGGCATACTATTGTTTTCTTTATTTATGACTTGTATTATTCCGAATATATGTTAAAACTCTTTTTCTGATTGTGACAGACGCTCCCCTATTTGAGATGCATCAAACATTGACCTCAAGCCAAACTTTCCAATGTCTATCCAAAATACTTTAAAAGTTGATGCAATAAAACCATCTGACCTAGGACCTTTCTTATTTTCATCTTTTTCAAAGCTTGTGTAAATGCAGTAAATGCTTGTGTAAATGCAGTAAATGAAATGATACATTCTAGGGATTCTTTTACGTTATTATCTAATTTACATGTCAAAAAATGTAGACGAGACGCGTGTCTGGTGTACTAAATTATAATTCTGGTACCTTTGATAATTATTAACACCACTGGGTCGATGCCACTGCTGGTGGACGTTTCGTCCCCGAGGGTATCACCAGCCCAGTAGTCAACACTTATGTGTTGACATGAATATCAATAATGTGGTCATTTTTATAAATTTCTTGTTGACAAAACTTTGAATTTTCTAAAAAAAACTAAGGATTTTCTAATCCACAGCATAGATTACCTTAGCCGTTTTTGGCACAACTTTTTGGAATTTTGGATCCTCAATGCTCTTCAACTTTGTACTTGTTTGGCTTTATCAATATTTTGATTTGAGCGTCACTGATGAGTCTTATGTAGACGAAACGCGTATCTGGCGTACTAAATTATAATCCTGGTAACTTTGATAACTATTACTTAGCAGTATTTGTCAAAACTTTTAAGAATTTTTGGTACTCAATTCTCTTCAACTTCGTAATTTATTTTTTTTAATGCCCCGTCTACGATAGTAGTAGAGGCATTATGTTTTCTGGTCTGTGCGTCCGTTCGTCTGTTCGTCCGTCTGTCCGTTCGTTCGTCCGTCTGTCCATCCGTCCGTCTGTTCGTTCGTCCGTCTGTCCCATGTCAGGTTAAAGTTTTTATGCCCCGTCTACGATAGTAGTAGGGGCATTATGTTTTCTGGTCTGTGCGTCCGTTCGTCTGTTCGTCCGTCTGTCCGTTCGTTCGTCCGTCTGTCCATCCGTCCGTCTGTTCGTTCGTCCGTCTGTCCCATGTCAGGTTAAAGTTTTTGGTCGAGGTAGTTTATGATGAAGTTATAGTTGCATCCATTTGTAACTTTACATACATAGTCATTATGATAGGAAATTTCTAAAAAGTACCTCAAATTTAGGTTTTGGTCCTCATTTCATGGTTCATTGAACATGAAAATAAGATTGTCTGTCCCATGTCAGGTTAAAGTTTTTGGTCGAGGTAGTTTATGATGAAGTTATAGGAAATTTCTAAAAAGTACCTCAAATTTAGGTTTTGGTCCTCATTTCATGGTTCATTCAACATGAAAATGAGATTGTGTGAAACAGCTCTTTTCCAGGTTAAAGATTTTGGTCAGGTTGTTTATGAGGAAATTATAGTTCACAACTGTTCACGTTCGTCCGTCTGTCCCATGTCAGGTTAAAGTTTTTGGTCGAGGTAGTTTATGCTGAAGTTATAGTTGCATCCATTTGTAACTTTACATACATAGTCATTATGATAGGAAATTTCTAAAAAGTACCTCAAATTTAGGTTTTGGTCCTCATTTCATGGTTCATTGAACATGAAAATGAGATTGTGTGAAACAGTCATTATGATAGGAAATTTCTAAAAAGTACCTCAAATTTAGGTTTTGGTCCTCATTTCATGGTTCATTGAACATGAAAATGAGATTGTCTGTCCCATGTCTGGTTAAAGTTTTTGGTCGAGGTAGTTTATGATGAAGTTATAGTTGCATCCATTTGTAACTTTACATACATAGTCATTATGATAGGAAATTTCTAAAAAGTACCTCAAATTTAGGTTTTGGTCCTCATTTCATGGTTCATTGAACATGAAAATGAGATTGTGTGAAACAGCTCTTTTCCAGGTTAAAGATTTTGGTCAGGTTGTTTATGAGGAAATTATAGTTCACAACTGTTCACGTTCGTCCGTCTGTCCCATGTCAGGTTAAAGTTTTTGGTCGAGGTAGTTTATGATGAAGTTATAGTTGCATCCATTTGTAACTTTACATACATAGTCATTATGATAGGAAATTTCTAAAAAGTACCTCAAATTTAGGTTTTGGTCCTCATTTCATGGTTCATTGAACATGAAAATGAGATTGTCTGTCCCATGTCAGGTTTATGCCCCGTCTACGATAGTAGTAGGGGCATTATGTTTTCTGGTCTGTGCGTCCGTTCGTCTGTTCGTCCGTCTGTCCGTTCGTTCGTCCGTCTGTCCATCCGTCCGTCTGTTCGTTCGTCCGTCTGTCCCATGTCAGGTTAAAGTTTTTGGTCGAGGTAGTTTATGATGAAGTTATAGTTGCATCCATTTGTAACTTTACATACATAGTCATTATGATAGGAAATTTCTAAAAAGTACCTCAAATTTAGGTTTTGGTCCTCATTTCATGGTTCATTGAACATGAAAATAAGATTGTCTGTCCCATGTCAGGTTAAAGTTTTTGGTCGAGGTAGTTTATGATGAAGTTATAGTTGCATCCATTTGTAACTTTACATACATAGTCATTATGATAGGAAATTTCTAAAAAGTACCTCAAATTTAGGTTTTGGTCCTCATTTCATGGTTCATTGAACATGAAAATGAGATTGTGTGAAACAGCTCTTTTCCAGGTTAAAGATTTTGGTCAGGTTGTTTATGAGGAAATTATAGTTCACAACTGTTCACGTTCGTCCGTCTGTCCCATGTCAGGTTAAAGTTTTTGGTCGAGGTAGTTTATGATGAAGTTATAGTTGCATCCATTTGTAACTTTACATACATAGTCATTATGATAGGAAATTTCTAAAAAGTACCTCAAATTTAGGTTTTGGTCCTCATTTCATGGTTCATTGAACATGAAAATGAGATTGTCTGTCCCATGTCAGGTTAAAGTTTTTGGTCGAGGTAGTTTATGATGAAGTTTTTAGTTGCATCCATTTGTAACTTTACATACATAGTCATTATGATAGGAAATTTCTAAAAAGTACCTCAAATTTAGGTTTTGGTCCTCATTTCATGGTTCATTGAACATGAAAATGAGATTGTGTGAAACAGCTCTTTTCCAGGTAAAAGATTTTGGTCAGGTTGTTTATGAGGAAATTATAGTTCACAACTTGAAAAATGATTTCAATAAAACTTCCTTTTTAGACTTTAAACACTTTGGAAACCATAATTGTTGGGAATAAAGCATTAGAATTATTAGTGTTATTACATTGTATAATAATATATCAATTTTATTTAAAAAGATAACAGGTATGCTACACATGCTCTAGTTTATAGTCACAACAATTTGCAACTAATCAGAATAGTTCTTTGTTCAACACATTGTGTGTGCGTGTGGCTATGAAGTTTTGGGATTACCGGATACAAAAATGGCTGTGATGTGTTTGTAAGTTTTTTTATTTTTTTATAAAATTTATATTGTGTACTTATAAACTACTGTTTATATTAAAAATTGTAGAATGGAATTGTTATTATTACAGTTATCTGTGAGCATAAGTAAGTAAGTAATAAAATTATTTTTTGTTTGCAGCAGTAATATGAAAATGTTTTCAAAACAAAAATTGATGCCAGAGTTGCTTCTTTGAAATTAGAAGTTTCATTTTGAAATCTCTTTGACCATGACTTTTGGTTTTTTTTTGCATCAAAAATATAAACAAAAAAGCTTTAACAATTGACCAGAAAATCGATATTTTGTTTTGGTATTACTGCTTTAAACCTGTATCAATAATTAGTTGAAATTACCATATTATAAAATTCTACTAACTAAGTTAAACCCTATATTTGACTCATGAACCTCTGCAGATTTTATTTCCAATTCCACTTCAGGTTGTCATATGTTTTAATTTTTTCATTTACTTCAGCTCATGATATGATTACCAGATATGACTTGGCTTAGTAACTATTTGAAAAATTAAAAAAAAAATTAAATATAAAAACTGACCTATTTCTTATGACATATGACAATCTAAATATTAACTTGATGTGGATTCAAGATATTTACAAAGTTGTTAAATCTGTCCTGTATTTGCCAGCAAAGTTGCCCAATTTATAACTTGTAATTATTCAACAGTTTTGCATTAAACTTTTTTATTCTTTTTCCAAGTTTAAAAAGTTCAACTTGTAATCTCTGTTATTGATAATATCATGATCAGTACAAAGTATATTTTTATTTTCTTTAAAAGTTCTTTATGTAACTTCAATGATATGAATGCAGAAAAGATCAGTCAGAACAATAAAATTTAAAAATTATTATTTTAAATTCAACCATAATAATTAATCCCTGGACTATTGTAAAATAACACTACACAACTATTTAAACTCAAATTGTCTCATATTGATAATTTCATGTGGATAATATGCATAACTTATTCTAAATTCATACAATATTGGATTTATTAAATTTAAAAATCTCTATATATGTAAAAGGGACCATTTACATTGTTGATAAAGGGAATCTTTATCAAGTTGTAATACTGAAATCATCATTAACATACATTTTGATAGTCATACTCATGTGTTTTTAAAACGCTATATTTTTAATATTTTATTTTCAGAAGAAGCAGCATGATTGATTATTTACTAGGAAATAAAGGAGCTCATCTATATAATGGCAACATCTACAAGTGTTTCACATGTGGGAAAACATATTTGCAAAAATCAAATATGGCAAGTCTGTCAGTGTGGGTTACAGAAGTAGAAATTACTGCTATGGCAAGTTGTTTACAAACAGATATATATGTGTACTCTTTCACTGAGCAAACATGGAAGTGGTTAAAATACACAGCATCACAGTCACATGCAAATATTATAAATAACAATTATGCTATATATCTCAAACATACCAATCAAAACCATTTTGAAGTTGTTACATCAACCCAAGATCTTCAAAACCAGTTAAAAAATAATTCTGCGACTAATTGTCCTAAGAATGAATTACTCTCAAAGGAATTAGAAAGACAAATCAAGTGGGCTTCAAATAAAAACTCAAATAATCCAAGAGAAAACATACAATGTATTATGAATAAGGCATCTGTGAGAAAACAAATTTATAGAAAGACTATCTCTCAACAAAAGCAACACATAACAAGACAAAAGGACAAAGAAAGAAGGAGATTTCATAGAAAACAGTTTTCCAAACATGAAAAAGAACTAGTTAAAAGAACTGATTTAAACAGAAAGATATTGTTTAGAGATAAACGTACTCAAGATCACAAAGAACTAGCTAAAAAGACTGCTGTGAAGAGAATGAAATTTTTTAGACAAGAACTTACCAAAGATGACAAGGAACAAGCTAAGAGAGCTGCTGTAAAGAGAATGAAAATGTATAGACAAAAACTTCCTCAAGATGACAAAGAACTAATCAAAAGAGCTGATTCAGACAGAAAGAGATTGTTTAGAGATAAACTTCCTCAAGATGACAAAGAACTAATCAAAAGAGATGATTCAGATAGAAAGAGATTGTTTAGAGATAAACTTCCTCAAGATGACAAAGAATTAATCAAAAGAGATGATTCAGACAGAAAGAGATTGTTTAGAGATAAACTTCCGCAAGATGACAAAGAACTAATCAAAAGAGCTGATTTAGACAGAAAGAGATTGTTTAGAGATAAACTTCCTCAAGATGACAAAGAACTAGTTAAAAGAGCTGATTTAAAAAGAAAGAGATTGTTTAGAGATAAACTTCCTCAAGATGACAAAGAACTAATCAAAGGAGATGATTCAGACAGAAAGAGATTGTTTAGAGATAAACTTCCTCAAGATGACAAAGAACTAATCAAAAGAGCTGATTTAGACAGAAAGAGATTGTTTAGAGATAAACTTCCTCAAGATGACAAAGAACTAGTTAAAAGAGCTGATTTAAAAAGAAAGAGATTGTTTAGAGATAAACTTCCTCAAGATGACAAAGAACTAATCAAAGGAGCTGATTCAGACAGAAAGAGATTGTTTAGAGATAAACTTTCTCAAGATGACAAAGAACTAATCAAAAGAGCTGATTTAGACAGAAAGAGATTGTTTAGAGATAAACTTCCTCAAGATGACAAAGAACTAGTTAAAAGAGCTGATTTAAAAAGAAAGAGATTGTTTAGAGATAAACTTTCTCAAGATGACAAAGAACTAACTAAAACAGCTGCTGTGAAAAGAATGAAAATGTTTAGACAAGAACTTCCTCAAGATGACAAGGAACTAGCTAAGAGAGCTGCTGTAAAGAGAATGAAAATGTATAGACAAAAACTTCCCCAAGATGACAAAGAACTAGTTAAAAGAGCTGATTTAAAAAGAAAGAGATTGTTTAGAGATAAACTATCTCAAGATGACAAAGAACTAATCAAAAGAGCTGATTCAGACAAAAAGAGATTGTTTAGAGATAAACTTCCTCAAGATGACAAAGAACTAACTAAAACAGCTGCTGTGAAAAGAATGAAAATGTTTAGACAAGAACTTCCTCAAGATGACAAAGAACTAATCAAAAGAGCTGATTCAGACAGAAAGAGATTGTTTAGAGATAAACTTCCTCAAGATGACAAAGAACTAACTAAAACAGCTGCTGTGAAAAGAATGCAAATGTTTAGACAAGAACTTCCTCAAGATGACAAAGAACTAATCAAAAGAGCTGATTCAGACAGAAAGAGATTGTTTAGAGATAAACTTTCTCAAGATGACAAAGAACTAACTAAAACAGCTGCTGTGAAAAGAATGAAAATGTTTAGACAAGAACTTCCTCAAGAGAGCAGAAAAATTCGAAATACAAAGGAGGCAAAACGTAAAAGCTTTGAAAGAAAAGCAATACCTTATGATAGACTGCAAGATAAGTTAAAGTTTAAAAGAAATCGAATGAGCAAATTAAGGCAGAAAAGATCACTTGACATTGATCATAAATTGAGATTATTTAGGAAACATATTAGTGAATCACCAGAGTATATCTGTACAGTATGTAACAGAATGTTATACAAATCAACAGTTGTCAGACTAAAAAATGAGAAATTCAAGTTTAAAGACATGCTAGAGAAATGTAAGACTGGGAGTCAGTCCAGAGATAATATTGAATACATATGCAAGACCTGCATGAAACATATCCAAAATAACAAAATGCCAGCACAAGCAGAAGCTAATAACATGATGTTGCCAGATGTACCCAAAATAAATCAGGATTTAACACCACTTGAAGCACGCATACTATCTACACGTTATCCATTCATGAAGTTGTTAGCCTTACCAAGAGGACGACAAACAGGAATAAAAGGAGCAGTAATTAATGTGCCAGTTAATGTACAACAAGTATGCACATCTCTTCCACAAACTCCAATCAGTGCTTGAATTATACCTATCAAAATTAAACGGAAGAAATGTTACAAGGGACATGCATTTTTTCAAAACATAAGGCCCAAAGTAATACTTGAATGTCTACTATGGCTTAAAAAAAATAATCCTCATTATTTTAATATTACAGAAACATCAGACTGGGAAAACACAAGTGCAAGTGAAGATTAGGAACTTTGGAATGCTATTACTAAGGATGATAATAACATTACTCATAATGATGATTCCAATGACCACAAAGATGATACTGAGGATGAAGAATCCGAAGAATCAGACGATGGAGATGAACCTGACATTTCTGAACAAAAAAATGTTGTATATGATACATGCATTCAACGAACAGATCCTCATTTGGACACAGAAAATATAATAACTCTTGCACCAGGTGAAGGAAAATCACCAGTTAATATTATGTTGGATGAAGGATGTGAAGAATTGTCTTTTCCACAGCTTCTCCCTACAGGTCAATTTGGATTTGACCAGCACAGAAAGGTACACCTAACACCTAAAATGTACTGAAATGCAAGGATATTGAATAAAACAGGAGTGTTTGCTAAAAACATTGATTATCTCTTTTTTGCCCAATATGTAACAGAATATAAACAAATTATGGACTCAATATCAATAGCAGTGAGAAAGGCTTACAGTCATTCATCAGGAGAGGCGGTCAATGTTGGTATGTTAAAAGATCCTGTACGCCTCCAAAGTCTAATAATGAAAGACAAGGCATATAGATTTCTGCAAACAATAAGGGGTACTCCACCATATTGGCAAAAAGCAATGTATAAGTTGCTAGCAGCAGTGAAACAACTTGGTATATTCACCTTCTTTGTCACTTTATCTGCAGCTGACATGAAATGGACCGATACAATAATAGTTATTACAAGGCAGCAGGGAAAGTCTATGTCCAAAGAAGAAGTAGGTAAACTCACATGGGAGGAAAAATGTGGAATTTTGAGATCAAATCCTGTGACAGCAGCTAGGCATTTTGACCATAGGTTACAGTGCCTGTTTAGGGATGTCATACTTAGTAATGCTGAACCTTTAGGAAAAAGTACTCATTATTCTTATAGAATAGAGTTCCAGCAAAGAGGATCCCCTCATGCACACTGCGTGCTTTGGGTTGATAATGCACTAAATCCAGACACTCCTGTAAAAGATCTTGTCAAATTCATTGACAAATATATAACATGCTCAATACCATCTGCCAAAAGACATCCAGAATTTCATAATTTGGTAAAATCTGTACAGTTCCACAACCATACAGCAACTTGTAAAAAGAAAGGCACACAATGCAGGTTCAACTATCCAAAACCACCTTCATCAGAAACAATAATTGCTCAACCATCAGATTTTCATAATCCTAATGAGGCCAAATTAGCCCTGGAAAGTGCAGCTTTTATTAAATCTTCAGTTATTGAAAAATTAGAGACAAAAGACTATACGTCATTGAATCATCTGTTAAAGGATTCAAACATTTCACATCAAGAATACAAATCAGCACTAGAACTATCAAAGCGTGGAAAACTTATTATTTACAAAAGAAACCCGAATGAGATTCAAATAAACTCATACAATAAACCTTTACTACGTGCATGGGAAGCAAATTTGGATGTTCAGTACTGTTTGGATCCATATGCTTGCATTGCATACATGGTTGCTTATATCACCAAAGATGAACGAGAGATGAGCCAGATCCTTCAAGCAGTGTCTAATGAAGCAAACACTTTAGATTTTAAGTCATCAATGAAAAAATGTGCTTCTGCATTTTTAAATGCAAGAGAGGTTAGTGCTCAGGAAGCAGTTTACCGTTTGCTGAGTTTTCCCTTATTCAAGAGTAACTTTTCCACTGTATCTGTTCCAGCAGACAGACCAGAAAAGCGTATATGTTTACTTAAACCAATTTCATCGGTTAAAGACAAGGAAGATGAAGATGAAGATGTTTATCAGACAAGTATTTTGGATCGCTATGCAGCAAGACCAACAAAGTTAGAAAATCTCTGTTTGGCAAACTTTTCCATCTGGTATACATATGATAACAGTAAAAAAAGTGAAAGTTGTGAGAATGATATTGAATCAGCTGAAGACAATACAGCATCAAGTACTATTACTCTTAAAAATGAGTTAGGACAAATGCGAAAGACAAAAAAACCAGCAATTTTGAAATATCATAAATACTCAGAATTGAAAGAAAAAGAGGATTATTGTTATTCACAATTATTACTGTACATGCCTTGGAGAAATGAACATGAAGATCTAAACAAATTTGATATGTATGAAGAACTCTATGATAATGTGTTTGACATTATTGACAGCAATAGACAAGATTTAGAACATCATGCAGACATTATTGAAGAAGCATTAGATCAATTTGAATCTGTTGGTCCACCTGAGCATAGTTGGGATACTATTGCACCACAAGTAGAGCAGGAAAATGCTGAACAAAGTAAAGAAGGGGCTTTTGAAGATGAAAACTTTTCCATTTTAAACACAGAAGATAAACAAAAACAAAAAGAAAAACCTGTCATATGTAACACTGTTCCTGTAGGCATGGCAGTAGAACTTAGACCACTATTTTTAACTGATGAGGATTATCGTGAAAGAATTCGCAGCCTCAATGCCAAACAAAGAGACATTTTCCAAATAGTATTGCAGTGTTGTGAGAACCTAGCACATATGGACATCGCCAAGAAGAAGAGTGACCCACTACGTATTTTCATTTCTGGTGGAGCAGGAACAGGAAAGTCTCATTTAATTTCTTGCATTTATCAGATGGCATTACGCAAGCTACAAACTATTGGAGACAATCCTGATGATGTTCATGTCCTATTAACAGCCACAACAGGTACAGCTGCTCACAACATTTCAGGTGTGACATTACATTCTGCCTTCTTGCTACCTTTAGGACAAACTAAATCATATATAAAATTATCAGATGACAAAAGAAATGCATTAAGGTCAAAAGCAAGCAAAATAAGACTTCTTTATGAAATAACTGGAATCAATGAACCATTTGGGGGTATTTCAGTTCTGGCATTTGGAGATCTTTTTCAATTACCACCAGTTATGCAGCAGTTTGTATTTAAACCATCTAAAGACCCATTAAGTCGTATGTATGGTAATTTATGGGATGATTTCTCATTATACGAGCTCACTGAGATAATGAGGCAAAAGGATGATTTCAAGTTTGCTGAATTGTTAAATAGAATTAGAAATGCTACTTTTACAAGTGAAGATATAGAAGTATTGAAAGGAAGAGATACAACAATTCATCCATTAAAACATCCCATAGACTGTTTACATGTATATTCGACTAATGCAAAGGTGGACCAGCATAATACCAAAATGTTATCAACTTCAAAGGAACCCATGGAAATATTAAAAGCAATTGATAAAAAGCCTCATGACTTAAAGAACATAAATCCAAAAAATGATCCTAGATTTACTGGTGGCTTGCCTGATGAAATTACAGTAGCAGTTGGAGCAAAAATCATGCTTACAAGAAATGTTGATGTATCAGATGGGCTTGTAAATGGTGCTCAAGGAACCATCAAAATGATTATAAAGCGTAGAAACAATTTTCAACAATTTCAAATGTAGTCGCTCTGTTGGTACAGTTTGATGATGCAAATACAGGATCTAATGCAAGAAAACTATCTCGATTCCCAGTTGAAAACAAACAATTTAGTTCAGCCACACCTATTGCACGAAGTGAAATTTCATTTACATTATCATCAAAAAACAAAGGCCTAAAGATGTCCCGTCTGCAATTCCCTATCAAATTAGCATGGGCCTGTACCATACACAAGGTGCAAGGGATAACTGTGAACAAAATTGTTGTATCATTTCAGAACACATTCTTTGATGGACAAGCATATGTGGCGTTGAGTAGAGCAAGAACATTAACTGGATTATATCTAGAACATTTTGAGGAAAAAAAGATTAAAGCAAACAAATCTGTTCTCAAAGAAATGGAACGTCTTAGGGGAAAGTGTGTCACTGATCGATTTTTCACCTTCTTTAAGGAAGACCAAACAGAGTTTTTGATATCTGTTATAAATGCTCGTTCCTTTTTACTACATGAGAAAGATATTCTGTTAGATCCTTGTCATTCAAATAGTGATGTTATTGTAATTACAGAAACATGGTTAACTGACAATATTAAAACAACATCTTTAGAACATTTCAAAACACATGACATTTACAGAGTTGACAAACCTGGAAACAAAACTTGCAGGTGGTACAGCTATTATGGCAAAACAATCACTTTCCAGTGAGCAAGTGCTTCTTTACAAGGACAACTTCCTTCAAATCACTGTCATTAAAGTGAATACTTCAAACGGATATCTTTATATAACAGCAATTTACAATTCTCCAAATCAACAAAATCCAAGCATGCATTGTCGAGACAAATTTCGTGATTTAATTGAAACACATCCATACATTTTCAATAACTCTATCATCACAGGAGATATAAACCAAGACATTAGTTTAGATCAGTCATCAGTTATACATGAATTATTTTTGAATTATGGCTTAAAACAACATGTCTCAGTGCCAACACATAACAGTGGGTCAATTCTTGACCATTTTTACACAAACAATCTAATAGTGAAGCATATGAAAGTTGTTAAGACATATTACAGTGATCACAGCAGTATTTGTGTTTCTATACGGCATCAGCAGTGATAATTTCTTGAAGCTTATTCCTATACTTTGGTAAATTATCATAGAATAAAGTATTAAAAGAATTATTTAATTTTAATTTTTTAAAGGTTTTTAATGAAAGTGGTTTAGTATGAGTATGTAGTCCATCAACTTGAAACTTAATGCACAGGTTACATTTATTATTTCCCCTTAAAATGCATTACAAATTAGTAAGTTGCCCTCAATTTCATTTGACAAAGAGAATAAAATGCGAGCGGGGCATGGTGTCTTTTGGACACATACTCTTGTTTAACTTTTTTTTTATTCAAGCATCACTGATAAGTCTTTTTGTAGTCGAAACGCGCGTCTGGTGAAAATTCAAAATTTCAATTCTGATATCTATGATGGGTTTACTTATATAATTTGTTTGATGAAAACAACAACATCTTCCCCTTGTACCCCACATATGAAGCCACTGACCGTTTTAGGATATATCTATGGAGTTCCAGATTTTCTGCTGGTTACGCAGTCGCGTCGCTGTTTCTGATGTCCTGTGATCGTAGATATAGTTTGCTTGTTGTTGTTCTTTGGTTTGCATGTTGTGTCGACTGTTGTATTATTTGTTTACGCGTTTCTCTGTTGTAACTGATCCTGTGTGAATTTGTGTTATGTTTCTGTCACGTAGCGTTCTAGCGATATTTCTTGGGGTTGTCGTAGAGCGGGTGGTTTAACATAACGTTGGTCTGGGTTCAACACACCATTTTATCTTGAAATGTCCTGTACCAAGTCAGAATAATGTCTGTCCATTTTAAACCTATTATATAAAACTGAGATTTTTGTCACCTAAATGCAGATTTCCATTTGTGTTGTAGGGGAGATTATTCAATTTTTTTTCTATGTATCATAATCTGTATTACATCTCAATATTTGAACACCATTTTCTTGCAAACTTATAGTTAATAAATAAGATTTATACCTAAGATGAAAAAAAAAAAAAAAAAAATATGGTACCTTTGATAACTATTCCATTTCACGGGAACTATTACTGCAAACTTCTGTTGAATGTTCAAGTCATCACGACATGGACAATTAATAAACAAGTTTAGTGTCAAAGTAAGTGTAAACCAGAAGATGTGGTATGATTGCCAATGTGACAAAGAAATAAACAACTATAAGTCACCGTATGATGAGCAAAGCCAATTTTGTCAGCTGTAAAAGGCCCAGAATTGATCAATGTAAAACAATTCAAACGAAGAATCAGAATAGATCGTTATAATGGCTTAACAAATTAGACAATAATAAAAAGTAATTTCGATCGATTATTTTATTTCATTTTGTATCAGAAATATTCTTCTCTTGGTATGAGTATGACTATTGCCCAATTAGAACTGGACAGGTCTGTAATAGAGAACATTCATGATAAGTTAAGCCTTACACAAATGACTTAATAAAAGCAAATGTTAAGCGGTAGTTCACTTTATCAATTTTATGTATGATAATGATCAAAGGAGAAGGTTCACGAAGGGTTAAAATTCGCCCTGAGTTTTTTATGTTTTTTAAATTGGGGCAAACAATTACAAATGTCACATAGAAATACTTGTGATAATACTACTAAGACAAAAATATTTTTTCTGGCACTTTCCTTTACTATGTATGGAGCAATGACCCCTTAAATGAGCATAATTTGTATTAAAAGGTCAATTTTGGTACTTTTTGTCCATAATTTTAATTGTTTTTGGCATAATTAACCTTGGCCTCAATCTACGATCCAAAAAGTTTTTATGTTGATGAAATCTATATCAAAATTGGAATCTTTTGGTTACAACACATTATGAATCGTAGGTTGCGGCCAAGGTGTTTCAAAAACTTTTAGGTCTGAAAAATTCACAAAATCATCATATTTTGACAAAATGTGCAAAATGGGCTTACTTTGGCGAATATCTTGTAGTCTTATGAAAAGAACTGATATATTTAGCATTTATACTTTTGAAATATACCCATATTGCAACAATGATTGGTCAACACAGTCAAAAGTAAAATAACAAATATTACCGATCGCCGACATTGGCCGAGGAAAATTCAAAAAACGGAAAGTCCCTAATTAAAATGAACTTTGACGGTACTACAATACTTTTATCAAGTTTATGGAACATGACGGGTGTTTCATGTTGACCAGGATCTGCTTACTCTTCATTCGTGTCTAATATCATTCCTGGTTGTCAGTACCATGACGGGTGTCACATGTTTAACAGAGTATGATTACACTTCAGAAGCGTCTAATATCATCCTTTGTTGCCAGTGTCATGACGGGTGACACATGTTAACATAGTCTGCTTACACTTCCAGAACACCTTAAATACACCCTGGTTGTCAGTGTCATGACGGGTGACATATGTTAACATAGTCTGCTTACACTTCCAGAACACCTTAAATACACCCTGGTTGTCAGTGTCATGACGGGTGACACATGTTAACATAGTCTGCTTACACTTCCAGAACACCTTAAATACACCCTGGTTGCCAGTGTCATGACGGGTGACACATGTTAACATAGTCTGCTTACACTTCCAGAACACCTTAAATACACCCTGGTTGTCAGTGTCATGACGGGTGACATATGTTAACATAGTCTGCTTACACTTCCAGAACACCTTAAATACACCCTGGTTGTCAGTGTCATGACGGGTGACACATGTTAACATAGTCTGCTTACACTTCCAGAACACCTTAAATACACCCTGGTTGCCAGTGTCATGACGGGTGACACATGTTAACATAGTCTGCTTACACTTCCAGAACACCTTAAATACACCCTGGTTGTCAGTGTCATGACGGGTGACACATGTTAACATAGTCTGCTTACACTTCCAGAACACCTTAAATACACCCTGGTTGCCAGTGTCATGACGGGTGACACATGTTAACATAGTCTGCTTACACTTCCAGAACACCTTAAATACACCCTGGTTGTCAGTGTCATGACGGGTGACACATGTTAACATAGTCTGCTTACACTTCCAGAACACCTTAAATACACCCTGGTTGCCAGTGTCATGACGGGTGACACATGTTAACATAGTCTGCTTACACTTCCAGAACACCTTAAATACACCCTGGTTGTCAGTGTCATGACGGGTGACATATGTTAACATAGTCTGCTTACACTTCCAGAACACCTTAAATACACCCTGGTTGCCAGTGTCATGACGGGTGTCACATGTTGAACAGAGTCTTCTTATACTTCCATATCACCTAATTTTGTTCCTGGTTTTCGTTGTTGGTTCGTACTTGCAGTTCTATCCAGTGGTTTTATTGTGCTTTTACTGTATATTTTTTTTAATGTAATGGTAAGTTTATCTTAGACTTATTCAAAACCAAAACATTTATTTAGGTTTACTTTTACAAATTATGACTTGCCGATAATGAATGAAGAGTTGTCTCATTGGCACTCATACCACATGATCTTATTTCGAAGAGCAGATGAATTTCATTTGACCGATTATTATTTTCGCAATTATAAAAGTAAAAAGAGGCTAAGTGTAAGTCATTAATACATTGATACATACATGTCAAACAGATTTCCTAGATTTGTGAATAAATATTATATTTAAAATGTCTCTTCTACCTGCGATATACATGTATGGTATCGTACATTTTCCCTCTCAAATAATGCTACTCTTTTATGAATACTTAACGATAGATAACATATCCTTCAGAATATGAAAACAGTCAGATATCAATCTTCATTACAATATGCTTTGCAATTTTTCTAATTAGTAAAATGGCAAAATCAAATTACAAAACACATCAAAAACGAATGGACAAGAACTGTCATATTCCCGACTTGGTAAAGGCATTTTCAAATGTAGAAAAATTGATATTTATCTAACTTCTGTTTGATACTCTTTTTTTTTAACTTTGAATTCAGAAATTTAAGAATTTATAAGAAAGAATTTCTTGATAACGAAGACATTAGAATATTACTATAACATGTATAATGAAGAGAAAAACATTATAATACGCATACATGATTATCTTAAAAGGTTGAAATTACCTGATCCAAATGAACCAGACAATGGACCACCATCTGTGACAAATTCAAAAGTGCCGTCATTGTTAAGATCATTTACACCCGTCGATACATCCTCATCCATCGCTGTAATATGAATTGTGTTGTTATGCGTTTAATATGAATATGTCACTTGAATACAATTATTAAACACATATGTACTATTAAGATAAAATGAAACTGTATGTCTTCATTGTATACAAAGTCCTCAAACAACAAGTTGGACATTTACCATATGTTTCAAAAGACTACCAGAGACTGCAACAATGACACTTATATTAAAGGAGCCCTATTAAAGTATGATTTTTTGGTTCAATCATTAAAATGTTATAGTGAATTAATAATTCGCTTCAGGAAACAAGAATGGTTCAATTTTGTCATATTAAGCTACGAAACATTGATGATAAAATTGTTCACTTGTAAATAAATAATTTGATCGTATTCGATCCGTATTCATGTGAACTTGAATTTAACCCCTTAGCTAAATATGGATAACGCATGAACTATCGGTGTTCTGTTATTTAACGGAAAAGAATGTCAACACTGAAAGTGAATCAAAAGTAATTCCTTTGATTTACTGAATCGATCCACAAATTAATGGTTCATATTTATAAAGGTAAAAACGATGATCATCATGTATTTTAAATCTATAAAAATATATGAAATCAAACAGATCTAGAGAAATCCAATTGCACGAGTTCGCTCTCTCTTTATATCTGTATTCATGTTTATATCACTCATATAATCTTTGGAGGTCATCAGAGGTCAACACGGTAGTTAATAAGACTTAAATACACACGAAACGAAGTTACAAATTATCGAGCCCATTCCCTGTAAATTGTTTATTCTAGGCTTTTTATAATTTTGATAAATGTTGACATGGTTATTAATCAAAAATGTGAATTTGAGTCAAATTGATGAACACGGATATGACAGCTAGTGCCCCTTAAAGCTAAAAATTACACACTCCGTATAACCCCGATACAAATGAATCCGGACGTTGACGTGTTCGAAGCGATAATCAGGACAAAATTTGGGATGACAACAATTTTGAATGCCTCTCTAGAACTTATTTGAGTATATATAATTATGTCAATGTGCATGTTAGTTTATTTATTAAATTATACAGTTGTTGTAAGTTTTAGATATTGTATAAAACGTTTGATAAAACTGCTAGATGCAAAATGCACAGACATGGTGCAATTTCATACGTTTTATGAGATAAACAATGCTGAATATCTTTTCGTGCACACACCTTTGCGTATTAATACCTTAAGCAATAATAAATAACTACACGTTGAATTACTACGTGCCTTCAAATGTTCCCTAGAACTTAGAATAAACGCAATATCATACTAAATAAGTTTTCTCTTACTGTATTGTTCTTTCCACCAAATGTGTCGCGTTCGTTGTGCGTTTTTAAATAATCACTGTACAGTTCGTTGACAAAAACCGTCACAAATCACTTTCTTTTCAAGGTATTCGAGATTGTGTCGGCGACCCTTTTTTCTATTTTGTATTGTAAATGTTTATCTCTTAACTTAGTCAAAGTAGTTGAACTTAAAATATCAGTCATCCAAAGCCAAATTTGCAATGTTTGACCAGAGTTCTGATAGGAATGTTTCTATTGAAAATTGGGACTTTCAACGTTATTCCAGATGAAATGAACAGTAAATAAATATATTCCAGAGGAAATAAAATTTCAAAAAGTCTAGTATATTCAATAAAACTTTAATGACTTTTACTTTTCACAATTTGAGGCTCTTCCAAATGCCGATGTTGGTCCAAATTCGCCTAGACGAAAACAGACATAGGAGCTCGTTGAACTTAGTTTGCCGAATGCCTTAGATAGCATTCCAACTCCTTTATTTTTTTTTATTTTTTTTTTACATTTAAAGCTTTGTAGATGTGGTGTATGGCCAATGAGACAACTTTCCACCAAAGTTTAAATGAAGTGGGTGTATAAAGCAGTTATTATAGTCCAATGTACTACATTAAACAATGAGGAACCCCTATACCATATAGTCGGCTAAAAAAAAACCAATATAAAAAAAAATGTGAAAAAATTAAAACGATAAAACTAACGGTTATATAGTTTTAACTTATGAATTATTTATTAAAGAAGAAAAAAAACCCGATAGATCTATATAACCAATGCTCCTGACGTTGGACCGACACAACAAAAATGCGACGGAAATAAACATGTGAGCCCCAACCCTCTCCTTAAATTGGGACACTTGTGTAACAGCGCAACATGATAAAAAACCTGTACAGATGCAATTGGCTAAACTCAAAATGTCGGTACAAGGCACAAAAACTATATACATAAAATATCGTCAAAGGAGTATAATTGTAGTAACTGATAGTTATTTCAAAGCGAATTACAACTAAGAGGTAAATCATGTATCTAAAGTATTAGTCAGTATATATATCCAACGGTTTTAGGTAAAGACGTATTAAAACGCATGAACTTGTGCAACGCCAAGTATAAGTAAACAGTATCGAGAGGATGTACGATCTTATGAGTTCTCATAAGTGTGCATATATTGTAATAATGTTAAGTGAGGTTTTGATTTAACAGGAGCAGCAAAACTTTCTACATTGTAGCCAATTTTATTTTTATTTATGAAAGAAATTGGTAAAGGATGACTGGGAAATATAAGTGTGGTCACTTTGGTTATTTTTCGACCGGCAGTAAAACTTGACCGAAGTAGGCCACCCGTTTAGTTGTGTGGGATGTAAAAGTACGCAGTCATATGCAGTCCGAATGGGAACATAAGATCCAATGTCTCGTGTAGCGAGAGCACCACGCTAACTACACTGTACGAACCTTTGCAAAAACTTTATTAGAGGTCCATAAATGGCCTATTGAAAGGCAACATGTGTGTCCTTATTCAATATACCTCATCTTATCCAGTGGTTGTTCTAACTTCCCTTCCGTAATTCTGGAGGGCCTCCTTCCACGACCTACATGTAGTATGTGTTGCTACTTTGTGCTTATCCTGAACATGCATGACATATTTGCAAGTGAACGTTAAGCAATCAACAAGCAGCCATTACGTACGCGTGTCATTAACAAATAAAGGGATCCAGAAATTGTTCAGTACCAACTGTGAAACGTTTAATTCTTTATTGATAACTATTAAGACATAAAAAAAGAAACAAAGAAAATGTCTAAGGTTAGGTTGATGATTGATGCTTTGCTCAACCGCATAATTTACCGATGACGCCAAAAGTAACTGGGAATTATAACTATGGTCCCTTTGTAACCAGAATTACCAATCATTTAGATTTTGGTACAACAGTAGAAAGACTGTAATGTTCGATGAAATTAAGCATAATCTTTATACCTTTATAATTAAACAAAAAAAAAAAAACATAATTGAAGAAAGCAAACCAGTTAATATCAAGAATCATCTCTTCATCTTTATATCTTCACATTAAAGAAACTGTATGACTATTGATGGCTATAAGTTACATGTTCATTGCATACACATATTCTTAAGCCTTAATGTAACACTATTGTAATGTATGACCCTCTTAGACCCGCCTCTGATATTCAAGCCAAAAGCCTATAAACCAATGATTGATTTTGATTGCTGTCTATATAAAAAAGAAGCAATTGTGTTGAGACAACTCTTTGCAAGAGACCAAACGACACAAAAATGAACAATGAACAACTATAGGTCACCGTATGGCCTTTAGCAATGAACAAAGCCCATACCGCATGGTCAGCTATAAAACACACCGAAGTGACAAGTATAAAACAATTCATACGAAAAAAAACTAAAGACCTAATTTATGCACAAATAGTGAAAAAAATGTATAACCACTGAATTTTGACAGGCACATACAGAATATGGCTGGATTAAACATGTTACACCCAACCCACCCCCTAACAGTACATTGACTGTCGTATGGTAAACACATTCAAAATTTTCTACCAATTTACACTTTCGTATACATAAGGATTTTTTACGTGTACAAAATACCTCCAAGAGTGTTTCGACAATACAACGGATATTATAGGTTGCTGTCTGGATGTTATGGGGGTAAACTATTTTTTTCTAACATGCATATTGGTTCTTATCATTTCAAAGCATAATTTAACACATGCAAAATTAATTGACAAACGCAATATTGTGTCAACGAAGCATACAGTAGAAAAAGGTGTTAACACAACGAAGCGTACACAACATGAAAATAAAGACACTTTAAAACGTGTATTTTTTTTGGTTTCTAGATACAACATAAACATGCGATCTTTATAAGTTTGTTAATTTTAAAGAATGAAATTTTCAAAAATGTATGTTGAAAAACTATGAGGTACGCGAAACATTAAGTTAAAGTACCAAGCTCGTTTTATCATTGATATCGTCGTGGGTTTTTTGATGTTTGTATATAAAAATGTCACATATTTGAAAAAACACTTTAGTAACTAATGAATATTATGACAAAGAACATATTGGAGCAAAATACAATGTATCCGAAGAATAGATATTGGATTTTTTTTGAAAATATTAATTCCGTACTGTCTGAACTCAATGTTAAACGGTGTGTTCGATTCGAACGCGTCAACGTCCGGTTTCATCTGTATCGGGGTTATACAGGGTATTACTCTTCATATAAAAAAAACACTAATAATTTCATTTTCAATATGGAAAGAGGGATGAAAGAGGGGGGGGGGGGGGGGGGGTGGCTATGATTTTTTTTTGGAAAAAAAAGTTTGTTTCCAGTTTTTGGAGAAAATAATAATTTGTTTTTGATTCTGAGAAAAAAAAATTGTGTGTTTCACCCTCAGCTGCCACTATATGGAATGCTAAAATTGAAAGAAAAAAAATTGTTTTTGGCTTGTCGCGAAAAAAATAGATTGTTTTTAGCCGCAGGCGAAAAAAAACAGTTTGTACAGAAAAAAAACCATAGCCCCCCCAGTAGAGGACTAAAACGATAACATGAAAAGTTAATATTTGCCATTCATTTTTACTGATTCAAGCCATCCACGTACATATTGAAAATGATAATTTCATAAAATAATTTTGATAGTATATTTATCTCTGATAGCATATCTGTAATTCAAGTTCGATAGACATTGAAAGATAAGGACGAATTAACTGTCATTGAACGGTCCACTGTATTCTTTTCTTATGCATTTTAAATATCAGACTGCGTCTCTGAGTTCATAATGCGTACTGAAGACAAAATGTTTCCGATATTTCCTTCAACATGTTCACATATAGTAGGTTGATTGTACCTTTAACTTACTTTGTGCTAAATTTCGCAATGAGAGAAATTTCAAGTAAAATAACTTATGCAACCGGACCCTTTTCTGTTTGTTTTCGCTGAATTTATTTTTCGTTAATATAGAATATTTTGATTGTATGAATATTGGTCCCATCAAATCTGCATTGAAACTAACATTTAATAGAATTTGTCTATCAATGTAGGTTAAACACACTTAGTTTCTGTCTACTTGACATGTCTCTACACATATTAACTAAGAGCAGACACCCAATAATTTAACAACAACATAAATTAATTGCACCAATTTTAGAATGATATCTTTAATGGCAGATCTTAGTTTATTACATTTCTTATTCTTTTAAATGATATTTGTTAATCAAAAGCTACCTCATCTTGAAGTCCTTAATATCTTGATCGTTTTAGTTATAACATGGCAGTCATTGCTAAAAAAAACCTTCGTGTCCATTTACATGTTATTAGACTAACAGTAATTTCAATATGATTATGACATTATATTATAAAAACTAAAGAAGCCAAATATTAGACACTTGGGTGTGATGTCAATGAATAGTTGCTATTGTGGGTTATAAAAATACGAATGAATTATGTACTCATAACGTACGAATAGAAAACTTATCTCTGACAGCATCAGCTTCTGCTTCGCTATTTGGCCTCCAAAGGTAGGCTCCGTCTGTATTGGATCAAATTGCCCGTGATGTTGCAACCAGACACATAATATAATACAACAATTGAAACAATGATTAAGGAGGTATGGGAGACTAAAATAAAAATGATAGAATTTGTTCATACTTTGCCAAAACGTAGTATCCATTGATATATGTTCAAAATATTATAAAAATGATAGGTCACCGCACATTTTCTCAAGCTACAGGTTTTGACAAAATGACACATTTTGTATGGATTATACAGGGAAAAAAAATTTTGTGATTAGAAACTAAAAAAAATGATAGAATTGTAAAATAAATTTGGAAAAGATAGCTTACAGACAATGCTTTGAAAATATCAAAAGAAAAGATAGGGTCACCGTACGTTTTTTACGGCTAAATACAAAATAGGAAAATTCCATGTAGATTCCTTCAGAAAATGCACTGTTTGAAATTACCCCTTAAAATGCCAATTTGAAAACATTTAAAAACAACCAAAAATAATCTGCACTTTTAAAAATATTAATATTTATAAGTTATTTTCTTATAAATTGGTTCTTTTAACTGAATATTCACATTAAATATCTGCATTCCTGCATCAAATTTTGATAACCTGAAAGGAAATCTTGACCTTAGATTCTCTGTTTTTTACAATACAAGATGGCGAAAGACACCCATACCACCTTAAACGACGTAAGACTCGAAACACATTATAAAGAATATCGAGTTATTGTTGGTTTTATCAGGTCATTCGTGTAACATTCGGATTACCACATGTTGGTGTCGAGCATCAACGAAAAGACATCAAATTATGAAATGTGCAACTAATATCAATAAGGTTCAGTGTCACATATTATTTATGCAATGCTGATGTACAAAAACAGTCGTATTTCATGAATGACAAAAATGATCAAGCGTCTCTGTATAAGATAAAAGACATCCCGGTTCAACAATCGGTTGATACCTGTACTTTAGCATTTCATTAGATAGGTTATGTCTATTAAGCTTTTGTCCTAATTAAGTGTTGTATTATTTCTTGTTATTAGCATTGAACTAGCGGTCAGAAACTGCGAGTATTTTCAGATCTTAACATCGTGTTTTTTGTGACCTGTGACCTATAGTTAAAAATGTTAACCTCTAGGTTATTAAGACTTTTGTGAAGAGCTGTTTTATTTGCAAGAATACCACCTCTTCTGATTTTTTTTTATCAATAGTACATTCTTTTTTTTTAAATACACTAGCAAACATTAACAAATGTATTTTCTGTTACATGTGCGTCAGTGAACGGTTGAATATGAACACATTTCAATCAATGTGCATTATATATCGAGCAATCAAAATAAATGATACTTACATAATGTTTTATTACTTAAGTGGCGCTTATAGTTGTACTGTAGTAGTAACATTTAGGACTAACAGTTTAGTCATCTAACAAATTTAAGACACGACAACGATGAAGACTCATTTCCGCAACGTGAATAAGGCTGGATAAAGGTAATAAATAAAAGAAACACTCATATCTTTCATGTGTCAGAAGAGCTTTACTGGATTCCACTGCATCAGTAACATTCGAGCCAGGACATTTTTAAGCCAGGGATATTTTGGTAATCATTACACTCTGATATTAAAACAATCACTGAATAATTCAGATCAAAATGAACCAACCAATGTGTCAATTTAAAAGTCTTTTTGATAGAATATTATGTCTGGTAAATGTCGACATGACACAAAATAAAAAAAAAATACAAAAAATCAAGAGTTTAAGTTAACTAGAGGGTTTTAACACATTACCAGATATTAAAAGAAGAGAAAACTATTTTAAGTTTGCTTTGAGTGTTAGTAAATTGTAAGTTAATGATTTACCTTCATAAATATTTCTCATGAAGCCAACCAAATCTCGTTACGTTTAATTTTATTTTATCAAAATATTCAATATGTAAATTTTTGTGAAGAAGTTACTCCGTACAGTGATCGTTTCCGTTCCGGAACTATTTTCCTTTACTCCATAGGTGAGGAGTAGTATGCGGATAGAAGCTGGAACTGCCGAGTAGTTTGATAATAACTAGATCAAAAACATGAAAACAATACGAGTCTCTTTTTAAATTTGAATCCATTTATTTATCAAGAATACTTAAAAAGCGTTCAGACTTCATCTGCCGAAACGTTTGGTTTTTGAATTTGCTCATAGCAAATGACCAATGGCAAATCAGGAGGACTCACGTCATATAGTTTTAAAAAATGTTTTAATGTCACCGGAAGTTCTAACTTGTCAACAGCAGGAAATATTGACGTGTCTTTGTTGACGGATATGATATGATTCCGTATTTTGGTTCGAGCAAGATGTTTTAAGCTTGCAAGACGACCAGCAATTTGCAGGAATTCGTCTTCTTTTCCAAAGTTAAAACGGTCTTTAATATATTTATTTTCAACATATCTAATATCTGTTGCGGTAAATCTATAACCAGCAGCTAAAAATGTTCTCAAAAATATTTTGTCCTTTACACAGTAATCGTTCTTTCTGAAATGTTTAAAGTGTTGTCCTAGTTGCTTCATGATATGTCTGAGACTATAAAGGTTCGGGTCTACTCCATGTTGTAGCAACAGTACGGATGTTGTACAAACAAACCATGGAGGCGGAATCCAAGTCGTTGGAAACTTAACTGTAAAGATTTGGCCTCTTCTGAAAAAAACCCACATATATCTTAATTAGCCAAGCTTAGGAGAGGTAGTGATACAATTACAATATTAATTAGGAAATATTTGATGCAAGCTATACTTTATTGCAGTTTTAACATGGATAGGCATTATATTCGTGATTATTTATGTGCCTGTCCCAAGTCAGAAGCCTGTTATTCAGTAGTTGACGTTTGTTGCTGTATAGTGAGTAACATATTTGTTTTTTGTTCATAATATTTTGACATAGTATAGGCCGTTAGTTTTCTCGTTTGAATTTTTTAGCATTTGTCGTTTCAAGAGCTTTTATATTTGAATATACGGTATGGGTTTTACTCACTATTAAAGGTCGTACTTTTCTTAATTTCTGTGTCATTTGGTCTGGGTGGAGTGTTATCTTATTGGCAATCGTACTCCTCTTCTTTTTTTTTTTTTATATTAGAAGTTGTCAAGGGTAAGGAAATATGATTGCTTTAATTTCTTCCGTCCTTCATTAATAAAAATATTGACAAGATCTGTATAACTTTGAAAGATGTATGAATACGCAACCACTTCCGCTCAAATTATATATTTATTCGGGATATCTTTTTCTATTCTACTATAACATGATAGTATGATATGAATTTACCCTAGAAAGAGACATGGTCCCCATGATGTTGTATTGAGTTTCATACCAGCGTTCAAATACAATTCAAGAACTTTGATTAACAACTTTGGGTCAGGTGAAGGTTTGTTCAGTCCCCACAATGTGTTGGGATAACTGTAGGGTCCAATGATTGCACGTGTGTCAGACGGATTTTCTATGTTGATATCCTGTGGAAGTCCCTGGAATCTGTTTACGTCCACGCCTACAAGAGATTTCTTTTCATTATGATTTTTCTTTACAGAAAGAAGGACTGTTAAAATTTCGAGATTACTGATTACCCAAGTACATTGATTGAAAACAAATGCATTCCTTAGACCAATTCAAATATCTTGTGCCAATTAGCTATGTTAAATGAAAATCATAGATTGATATACCCAGTGGCGGACCCAGAATTTTTCATAAGTGGGGGCCCGCTGACTGCCTAAGAGGGGGTCCCCTTTGGTCATGCTTCAGTGATTCCCTATATAATCAACCAATTTCTTCCAAGAAAAAGGGGAGAGGGCCTACCCTCTGCCCCTCCAAATCCGCATTTGATACCCACCTGCATCAATAAGAATTTTCAGTATTTCTATGTCACAGTTGATAGCAGCACAGTATAGTGGTGGTACATTATTGTGGTACTCGAGACTAGATTGTTCTCCATTAGCAGGATGATCGACGTTTGCTCCATTCTCTACTAGCCTTTTCACAAGTTTTAATTCACCAAAACTATATTGAATAAGAAATGTTTATCTTTACTGTAGTGTATAATATTTCATATAAAAAAGAAGATCTGGTATGATTGTCAATGAGAAAACTCTCCACAAGAGACCAAAAACACAGAAATTAATAACTATAGGTAACCGTACGGCCTTCAACAATGAGCAAAGCCCGTGCCGCATAGTCAGCGATAAATTCATACCGGTTTACCAAATTAAATTTTGATTTAAGTATGCTAAATGTAACGTATTAGCCACAAATAAAGTGATGCTTTTCATTGTAATTCTATTGTTGGCTCCATGATCTTGAAACATTAATTTGCAGATCAGCGGACGCCTGTGATAAAGATAGTAAGATAATATGGTATGAGTGCCAATGGACGACTCTCAACCAAAGTCACTATTTGTAAAAGTAAACCATTACAGGTCGAAGGACGGTCTTCAACGCGGAGTCTTTGATATGTCTATTATATTGCATCGACTTGGATAAGCATTGGCTGCAAGTGCAAATAACATAGAAGTTATAACCTATAATCAGCATTATGTTTTTGTTACAAGATGATCTTTTTAATTATATACCCTATACCTTCTTTTATAATTCTATTCCAACAATTAGTTTTGTGCAGTCGTTGCTCATATTCGTAGTTTTCCACACCGCCAATGTATTGAGCAAATAACACATTTTAGGTCTTAAAAATTTATTTTTTTCTGCCGAACTTTCATCTTTTAAAAGTAGCACTTTCAATCTTTTCATTTTTCTTCTTCATTTAAACATAGCTGTGGACATATTCCTTTGGAAGTCCTTTATACTGAAATAATGTTGTATTATAAGAAAAAATACAAGTACTTATGTTTGCTTAAATCCGTGTCATGTGTACTCCATTGGATAGTTGTTTCATTAGCTATCGAACCTCATCTTCTTATCTTTATATCCGCAAATCTCTTATCAAAATAATAGAAAAAGTTTTATATAAAACAGGAGAATAATAACTTACAGACAAGCTATTGTAAGTGCTGTTAGTTCTATATGCTTTATCAACACACGGTCATTACGACCAGATCGTTTTATAATCCTTTCTTCTGTCATAACAATTATTTGATCTACATCGTCACTATCAGCTGTGTAAAAAAAAAGCATCACAGTTTTTTTTTTCTTTTTATATGTATGGTGTATTTGAATCGGAACAAAACAAGTAACAAATAAAAAAAAATGTGAAAAATTGCATTCAAAACTATCATAAAGGTTCAATTAAAAAAAAAAATAATTTGCATACAATTAAATGTACCGAAATTTAAAAAAAAGATACTACTTATTTAAAAATAAGTTTTAACACAAGGAAAAGCAAGACTACTTTCATGTAACCTACTTTTGTTTCGGTAGTGTATATTTTTCGACAGGGTATCTACTGTGTGACTGTGTGAAATTATCTGCTTTCCGTTTGTATTAACAAGAAAATTATCTTTAAACAGTTAACATTCCTCTGAAATTGTAACGAATATATGTTTAATTTTACTTATTCAATGCTCTTTCTTGATCGATTAGCATGATGTCCAGGTAGATAACCAGTCGAAAAATTATATAATTTGGATTCAAAAGTCGATAATATAAAAATTGTCTATGGAGTTGCATCTTCACTTACAATACCAAGCAGTACTCGCTGTACTAAACTAAAAAAATATGGGAATACATGAAAATATTTGGAAAAGTAACATTTAATTTAACCACATCAATTACAGCAAATGATGAAAATATTGACGGTATGGAAACTTATATAATATTTAAACATCTCAAATATTTGTCTAAGCCTGACGGAGTTGCACCATAAAATTAAAATAATTTTATTACTAAAAAGTTAAATCACAAAAATATTGAACTCCGATGTAAATTTAAAAAGTCCCTCATCAAATGGCAAAATCAAAAGCTCAAACACATCAAACGTCAAACGAATGAATACCAACTGTCATACTCCTAACTTAATACGGGCATTTTACATTTTACATGTTAGTCATTCCAAAATTTAAGAATTTCAAATTTCAAAAGCTAAACATTAACAATAAAGATAACTCAATTATATCTTAACAAGTCCTTGCGATTTTTACCATGTGGTTTTTGTTCCATAACATAAGATAAATGCACCACATACACACACAAAAACACGCATATATATATATATATATATATAGAGTCTATACGAATCTACCAACCAGTAAACTTAATAGGTATTGGATCATCAAAATTGACAATACTACACAAACAGGAAAAATTATATGAGTCTGAATGGTATTGTTACACAATCTTTCAGACTCATATATATATATATATATATATATATATATATATAAGTGTCTAAGAATGTAACTTTAACACACTAATGAGTGTTATAAAATTAGTTGTTATATTTTATATATTATTCACGCAATATTTCGCTAAACAAATTAGCTTCATCGGGCGTGTGCATCTATCTAGGTGAAATCGGATGCATGACAAAAAAATATCTTTGTAGCTTAACGTTTTTGTGTAAAAGTTTAAAATATTGATTGATGGGGTATATACAAGATATTTTTGCCGTTTATTGTACATAACAATTTTTAAATCTAAACAAATAGTTGTTTTAGTTAAATCGAATGAAATTCATGATTTATTCCTTTGGTTTAGGGTAGAACTGTTTTTCATCCCTCTCATTAAGTCCATCAGGTTCAAGAGTACGTAGCTGATGCATCCAGAACCTTTCTCTCTGTTTTCTCCTTTCGGAGTCCCAATTTTGATTTACCTCAATTATTTGAAAGGTGATATTATCAAAAGTATGTCCTGTTCTTAAGAGGTGTCTCGTGATTGGACAGTTTCTTCCTTTTGTATAGAACGACCGGTGATTGTTAAGTCTGATGTTGAATGTAGTTTCTGTTTCACCAACATACTGCAGCTTGCAAGTTCCACAAGTAAGAATATAAATACTATTTTCCGTTTTGCAATTAGATGTAATATAGATGTTGTATCGCTGCTTTGTTACTGTGCTGCTGAAAGAGTGGTCAGTGTTGGCGGCTTTACAGCACTTACAATTGCTTCTACCGCATTGTTTGTAACACCCAAATTTAGAAGTTCCTTGTTTCTTTACTTTTGATGTCACAAGTATGTCTTTGAGATTTTTGGGTCTGCGATAGGCAATAACAGGAGGTGATGGAAAAATTTCTTTTAAGGAAGAATCATTTTCGATAAGACGCCAGTGCGTTCGGATAGTAGATGAAATATTTGTCAAATCGGGATGGAAGGTTACAACAAACGGAATTCTATCTGCACGGGTCGTCTTATCTTTGTATTCCATGAGGCTAGCTCGATCTTTGTTGTAACCTTCCATCCCGATTTGACAAATATTTCATCTACTATCCGAAAGCACTGGCGTCTTATCGAAAATGATTCTTCCTTAAAAGAAATTTTTCCATCACCTCCTGTTATTGCCTATCGCAGACCCAAAAATCTCAAAGACATACTTGTGACATCAAAAGTAAAGAAACAAGGAACTTCTAAATTTGGGTGTTACAAACAATGCGGTAGAATCAATTGTAAGTGCTGTAAAGCCGCCAACACTGACCACTCTTTCAGCAGCACAGTAACAAAGCAGCGATACAACATCTATATTACATCTAATTGCAAAACGGAAAATAGTATTTATATTCTTACTTGTGGAACTTGCAAGCTGCAGTATGTTGGTGAAACAGAAACTACATTCAACATCAGACTTAACAATCACCGGTCGTTCTATACAAAAGGAAGAAACTGTCCAATCACGAGACACCTCTTAAGAACAGGACATACTTTTGATAATATCACCTTTCAAATAATTGAGGTAAATCAAAATTGGGACTCCGAAAGGAGAAAACAGAGAGAAAGGTTCTGGATGCATCAGCTACGTACTCTTGAACCTGATGGACTTAATGAGAGGGATGAAAAACAGTTCTACCCTAAACCAAAGGAATAAATCATGAATTTCATTCGATTTAACTAAAACAACTATTTGTTTAGATTTAAAAATTGTTATGTACAATAAACGGCAAAAATATCTTGTATATACCCCATCAATCAATATTTTAAACTTTTACACAAAAACGTTAAGCTACAAAGATATTTTTTTGTCATGCATCCGATTTCACCTAGATAGATGCACACGCCCGATGAAGCTAATTTGTTTAGCGAAATATTGCGTGAATAATATATAAAATATAACAACTAATTTTATAACACTCATTAGTGTGTTAAAGTTACATTCTTAGACACTTATATAATTTAATTTAGTAACTGCATCAGTTTATTTACAAACTGATCCACACCTAGATAGATTGAATGTTGATTGTTGCTATTTTTAGACACTATATATATATATATATATATATATATATATATATGTATGCCTCGCTCGAAAAATTGATATATATATATGTATGCCTCGCTCGAAAAATTGATATATAAATGCAAACAAATGACTAATTGGAAGACTGTTATCAAATCGTCATTCAATTTTAATAATAAATGTTATAAAAACTGGGTTTTTTTCATTCGCTTATTGTAGTATTGTTTTATCTCAATATACAATATGAAAATAACAATAACTCTCCATTTAAAATCAAAAATATATTTCTTATCTAATAAATGCTTGTTTTAAGGTTTCATTTTTTCTAACTATTGTTATGGGGCATTCAAATAGTATGTGCATTCTAATGCTGTAAATTCAGAAATTATTGAGTGCATTTATTTTAGCGATTTTGTCATTTTAGACTTAAATGCAAATTCAATTTTTACGATTTTGAGAAAAATCCTGGTTATTTCATATAAAATATTTCAAAATGCGAATTTATATTATTTTTTCACACGTCTGTCGCATTTTTCGAATGCATTTATTGCATAATCAAAGGTTTTTTTTCATTCTTCTATCATTCCAGAAAGGACAAAGTGGTTTCGACATTGCTATGAAGAGAAAAGACTTAAATGCAGTAAAGTTGTTATGCCTCTTTGAAGCTGAAGTCGCACTACAAGACTGGGTTCTTCTATCTCGGGATATAAATGGACTGGATAAACAAGATCAATTAATGTTGAAACAAATTCTGGATCAAAATGACAGATTAGCTGCAATTAACCACGGGTACATACATACATTTATACTAGTAGTAGATACCGGAAATAGTTTCCTTTAAGATATTCTTGTTTTTGTGAAACTAAAACAATGCCTTTTACATTACCATTCATTACAACTATGTATTCCTTTATTCTATATTGGTTAGAGGTATAAGGGAGGAAAGAGATGACACAAAACATGTTTAAACCCGTCACATGTTTGCGCCTCTCCCAAGTGAGAGGCCTCTGGCCTTTGTTAGGCTGTGCGTTTGTTTTTTTTAAATTTTAGTTCAATTAGATGTGTTGGAGTTTAGTGTGACATCTTTTTTAATTAACTAATACACAGTGTTATTTAGGGGTCAGCTGAGGACCAAATCTGGATGAGGGATTTTATCGCTGTGTTGTAGACCTATTGGTGGCTACCGGCTTTTGTTTCTTCTTCCATCGGGTTGTTGTCTTTTAGACATATCCCCCTTTTTCATTCTCAATTTTATCAAAACTTTGGATTGATATATGTCAAAGTTTCTTTTTCTTATTTGGAATTTGTTTTTCACGTTTTATTTTTGTTTTATAATCTGATGGCAACCTAAAATATAGTATCTGAATATTAAATGTTAATTTTATAATTCAGGCTCAGTGTAAAACAAAAGACCTTTACCCAAAATATAAGTATAAAAAAATCTTAATTGTTTCATCAATGCCGAAAAATTATGAATATAAAAAATATAAGCGTATAAAAAAAGACGCTTTAAAGGCAAACGTTCGCTCAAGAATTTGTGTGTCGAAATATGATGATTTTTGCATTAACTTAATTGGTATGTATGCGCAAATCAATAAGAAATTTAAAGAATATTCATTTTGAGATTTTAAGGTCAAAATATAAAATAATTAAATGAACGGTGTCATTTTTTTCTGCAAAAGATACACATCTCAAATTAAAACAAAGATAGAAGGTTTAATCATGGCCAATATTGTACTACAGTAATTTAGTTGGTACTTGCATGTTCTCGTGACCTGCAAGATAAACCAAAAAACCTTTTCAAAATTATATACTTTCGTAAATCAATTATATTCAATTTACAGATAGTTCAAATGATCTTAAAAGAGGGTCAAAAGATACCAGAGGGACAGTCAAACTCATAGATTGAAAATAAAATGGCAACGCCATAGCTAAAAATGAAAAAAAAAACAACAGACATATAAAAGTACACATGATACAACATAGAAATCTAAGGACTAATCAACACGAACACCACCAACATATCAGGTGTTGAGGAGTTGTAGCTTTCTGTGCCTGGAGCTGAGAACCTTAGTGTCTCGGATATTTCAATAATTTCATAAACCTACAGTAGATATACAATAATAATTCACGTATCAATGATTTTATTATATCAACGCTATATGACTGACATTTTAAAACATCCACCAGCAATGACAATTGCCTAGTTGTATTTTTGGATCAGCAAAGATATGAGGAGTATAAAGTTGTACGCCACAAAATCGTCTTTATGATAATCATGAGTTGTGCCCGATTTATACAGTTGAAAGGTCAATCATATAATTGGTATTGGTATTTAATACTTTTATGGCGTAATTAACGTGGTGTTATGATGCCATCTTTTTCAAGTAAATAATTAAGCCTAATAATTCCCTTTTTGCAACCTCTCCTTAAAGGGTTTTATTACATACGAGTAGCAATATACAGTTTCCTTGTAATTCAAAGTATTTTAGTATACAAAATATCGTAAATTCCTCAAATTTTATATAAAAAAGAATAATGAACGATATTAAGACACACGTGAATCATAATGCAATTAAATACATGCTGACTACATGTCTATTGATGAGTTATACTCATATGAAAGTATAATACACGATTCAGTTTAATATATTATAATTGTTTTCAAGGTCCATATGTTATGAGCTGCATCAGATAAAACCAAAGGATAACATTCAGTATTATTCGAGACTTTTCGTTGATATGGATACAGAGAACATCACTGAAAGCTTCTTTATGTATTGTGCTAAAGAATCACCAGATTTCACAAGTAGTCAAATCCAGAAACTGGACGACGAACATTTCTTTTCTGATGTCTTTGAAGTCATCGCATGGGGTTCTAAACCAGACTTTATTGATTTGGATATAAGAGTTGAAGGGATACCTCAATGCAATGAAAAATTGAGATTGGTATCTATAATAGGTGTACTTTCCAAGGATATCATTATTGAGAAAAACCGGAGTAACGAGGTAACTACGTAAATAAAATCGATATCTTTGAGTAAATAAAGAAATAAATGTTATAAATATAGAATTTACCAACACTTCACCTTAGTAATATTGTGCATTATAGGATACAGTGCGTTGTGTTGAAGGAAAGAGTAGAATAATGTTGGCTTCTTCCTAGATATATCGTAAATCCGATGTGCTTTTTGGTATTTGCCTTGATAAGGAACGCTCAAACCACAGATATTTGATAGCCAATGATGGGAAAGACATGAAAATGTGAGGAGCTAAAAGACAATAAGGGACTAACCAAAAGGCAGCAAGTTAACATTTGTAATAATTTGCAAAATCTACATTATTCAAAATTTAGATATAGAAAATATGGAAACCCATTCAAATCATGAATTTGGCAAGGAGGTCCTTGTCTAGTACAATTTGATCTGGATTCAATGTTTTTTTTTACAATAAATCAGTACGCTTAAGTGCTTATGCAACAACATTTTACATACTACTAGTCTTATGCTTTCCTTAGAAAAATGTATCATTTTGAAAACTTAGAAATATTAATGGAACAAGAATTGCAATCTGATATATGATATCATTAAAAAAGGATTGACACTCATATTCCAGCTAAAATGTTTAGATGGTTATTAAAACATGACTGTATAAATGGTTTAGTATTAGCATAAGAATTTAACCTTTGAAAACGTTAATAGTTAATTTCACTGAAGCATGTTTGAAGACGGACTGTTATATTCTTACGCCTCCGCAGTATTGAAGACCTTTTGGTGACCTTCTGCTGTTGTCTGCTCTATGTTCGGGTTGTTGTCTCTTTGACACATGCCCCATTTCCATTCTAAATTTTATTTATTCCATTTTCTAGTTGCATTTCATATCATGGTCGTCTGTAATAAACTTAATAAAACAATATGATATTTGAAATTCCTGTTGATATCGTTTGCCTCTCTCATAGTTGTGATACTGAAAGTTTGTACACACCAAATCGGAACTCTTAGAACTTATGTTTTAAAATTAATAGACTTTAACTGAGAGATGATAGAATTATTTAATTTTTTAGTGTTATCTATTTCCAAAAAGCTTTGAACATAAAAGTCATTGATATTAATTAATTTTAACATGTTTTCATATTATATTCATTGCAGGAAACAGTTATCTCCGTGCAAGTCAGTCTATTGGCTGATGCCAAGTTTACCATTGTTTCTAAGGTGGTACCAGAAGTATTTAATGTGACTGACAAATCACTCTGTATACATCCGCAAATGGAAAAGGAAGCAGAAATCGCAATACCGGAGGGTACTTTTGGTTCAGCTGGCCAGCTGCAAGTAAATGTTAGTTTCATCTTACTTATAGGGCACACCATGATAAAAACATACTGAACTTTGAGGTAAAAATTGAACGTCCCTAATCAAATAACGAACTCAACAGCTCAAAAACATCAAACAAAAGGATAACAACTGTCTTATTCCTTACTTGGTACAGACATTTTCCTATGTAGGTTTACTGGTTTTCATAAGCTAAACCTCTAATTTATATATCAAATTCCATTATATATCCAGCAATATCACTTTGACCTTTATTTATTTGTATTTCTTTTATGACAAACTACTAGTCTCTTCTGTATTTTTTTTATTTATTTAGATATAAATATGCAATAAGTATTGGTTGCATGACAACGATCGCCTAGCCACGTTGATTTGATTGTGAAATTGCGCAAAAAAAGATTCATGCGCATTCCATTAAAAGAAAGCCGCTAAATGTATAATAAGTCATGATGGAATCTAAAAACTGGGAATCTCCTCTGTATTTATGAAACATTTTATAGCTTTATTTCCAAAACATGAATTGATTTCAAAAACTTCCAAAATGATTCTCTAACTAAAACTTGTTTATAAAACTTCTTTGAGCATCTGTAAAATGTTTGAAAATGTTCAAAATGTTATTTGCCATGGGACGGGATCCACTAGTGGAACTGTAGGGACTTTGTTCACCTCTGGAATTTTAAGCTATCATACTTTTAGTTTTTTCGGGAAGTTTTGAGGTAGATTTGTTCTGGTGTCCATTTCCTATTTTACATTACCATGCATGGTGTTGTCTTTTTTATTCGACCGAAACACATTGTGGTTGCACCATTAAATTTGATTTTCTCCAACCTGATAATGTGTCTGTTCTTTGGGTTTTTTAACATATAAAGCATATTTGAAAAGTGTATATTGACAAAGAAAAATGACCAAATATATACAGAAAGGGTTTTATTTATAGAAGTGTATCATATTTTAATTTATAACATTTAGATTTCAGAAACAAAGGCATGGAATCACGAAGAGAATGAAGTCACCGATCCTGTCTTATTCACAAATGCGATCGATTTGACTATGCTGAACCACAGTCAGCCGTTAAAACCTGTCAAACTTACATTACCAGTGCATTCCCCAGATGAAAACAATGATGATATTATTATACTAATGTCTGATAAAAAGGAACCTGAGGAAAATGAATGGAAGATATGCAGCAATATTGACATTCATGGAAAATTTATTACATTTGATGTCAACCATTTATCTGTGTAAGTTTATACCTGATCTATTTTCATCTCCTTTTGATTACTTTATAATCAGACCCCAATGCATATATATTGTTTTAAAACTACACAATATTCAGTCGTCATAAAAAATGAAGGCAAAGCTATATACAACATGGCTAAATGTGATTCACCTTTTAAAGTACTCATCTATATTAACCGGACAAACTGCCTATGAACTTGACTGTCTTTATTTTATAGTTTAGGCAAATTAAATATTGGCGTTAAAATAAAGGGCATTAAATTATAAATTAGAGACAAAAGATACAATAAGGGCATTCAAAATTCAGTCGAAAACACACTGACATTATATAAATGCAAATACAAAAAAAACTAAAGCCAATGACAAGACACAAAACACAGCTTAGAAAAACTAAAAAGACTGATGTACAAAAACCTCAGAAATAAAACGGGGTTGTTTCCGCCATGTGTTGCACCTGTCGTATTTACTATGCAAGTAAACACCAGGTGTTAAGTCTAATTCGATAGTACTCATTTGAGAAAAAGAAGACACATCATTTAAACCTTGTATTTACCTTATAGGTATGTAGCTTGTTCTAAGCAACATATGGGTAAATCAAAAAGGCAGGCGACCAATGCAATAAAGAAGGAGGTACAAGTGGAATGTTTTGCTATGTTAAAAAAAGAAACGGACGTGAAACTATCTTTAGTTATTGAATATGCATTGAAAAATAGAGGGAAAAGTAGAAGAAAGAAATGGAAAGACAAAGGATTCTGCACAATGTCAGTTGAATACAAAGATTGTGTGATGAAAGAGGGACAGACATGTCAGGTAAATATGCAACGTACACACACTGAGTCTTGCCTTGCTTCATTGTTGAAGGCCGTACGGTGACCTATAATTGTTAATGTTTATGTCATTTTGGTCTTTTGTGGATAGTTGTCTCATTGGCAATCATACCACATCTTCTTTTTTATATAATCATTACAGATCCTGCTGAACATGTGGCACCCGTTGTGTTGCTTATGTAATTACAAATCCGCGAAATTGTCTAATTCGGTAGATCAAATCAAACTAGTTGATAAAATCCTCTAAGTGAAGAAATCAAAGGTTAGTGAATAACGCTGAGCGCTATAACACCATTGATCTATAAGTAAAAGATACAACATATACATGAATGTCTTGCTTGCATCTGGACATTCACAATGCAGTCAGGATTCTACTTCATGAAAATTATCTCCCCATTACGCCAGATCATTTTCACAATCGTAGAAATGGAAGCCATTGTAGGGATGACGCGCTGCCAATTTTGCTCTTGGAAACCGATATCCACATTGCACCATTACGATCCTTATATGTCAGTTGTATTTTAAAGGCCAAATGTATCAACTAGCTAATGAGCATCAGATTATGATCTTGTCTGCATTGATTCAACTTAGAATTATTGTCTGATCGGTTGTGAGGTGGAATATTCGAAAATTCATAAACATTTCAAAAATTCTTATTAAGTATTTCGTGGAGGGGCAGACAATATTTTTTTAGTGGTTGAAGACTATAAACCCGAGTTATCACACACAAAAAATTCTAATTTTTCGAAGATATGCATTTTCATCATCCAACTTGAAAGACTGTCGTCAAGTACTTTCAGTTAAAAATAGCTATTCGAACACACCTTCTCTGTTTGTGTGATTCGTTAGATAGGTATTTCACTTGACCCTTATATTTCAACTTTTAGTACTGTGGTTTTTTTTTATGTTATAAAGTCAACCTGTAGCTTTGATATATAAAAATGATAGAATCTGAAGCAAGACGATGTATGAAATTTTCTTGCTTTGTACGATATCAAGATAAAATATTCAACTCAAACAAGCCCTAACATAAAAAGGTGCAATCGATTTTCTCTTTTCGATACAATTGTTACTCATTTTTTGAATTTTTTCTTGAGTCACATAATGAAAGGCCAGACACGAAAATAACTGAACTAATAGATTGATTTGTTTTCCGTCCGTAATATTTTTTTTAATCGGAGGTTTATGCATTTTCTTCATCCAACTTGAAAGATACCCATGTAGTCGACTTGATATTTAATTGTTCTGCTTAATAATGTATTAAATAAATTGAAACCTTATGCAAATGGTGTTTTTAAAATCAAACACTTCGTAATTGAGAAGAAAATTGTAATTTTTTTTTTTTTTTTCTATTAACTTTTAAAAAAATTGTCACTATAGAAAATATTACGGTAAACATTTCTCGCCTTCTCTAACAAAGAGCTTCGATTATTTTGTTCTATTTCAACCGGGTTTCCGACTGGTGATTTATTTAGTTTTAAATTTGACGACAAAACGATCTCTTTAGCGTCATAATAAACGTATTTACACTTTTATGCAAATTTGTCCGCCATAACATAAAATTACACAGGTTCCCATAAACTTTGACAACATAATTCATAAACTTTGACGTTACTAAAAAGTAATTATTGCTTGACGTCATAAGGTTAAATATACGGAGGGGATATAAGGTCATTCAGAGGCAACAAACAGCTAAATACCAAAATGTAAATTTATACGTTTATTGTGAACTTTCCATTTTTAAGATAGTACATGTTTTTGCTTTATACAAGTTGGCTTTGAAACTGTTTAAACTTTTTTTTATAGCAACCGGTAAGTGGGTCACAAAAAGCGCAGTTATTTATAACATTTCATTGTATATTGACTGATCTAGGTACTGTAAAGTAAAACTATGTTTCGTCTGTATTACATAGATAACACTAACCGGAAACATACAAACAGACAGCCTAAAACAGCAGGACCCCTTTCTCACATTGAATCCAAGAAAATACAAGACAGGGAATTATCGATCTTTTCACCTACTCAATGACACATCAGAATCACCATTAGACGGAGAAGTTTACATTGAAAAACGTCATGAAATAATAGACCAGCTTCAACAGCAGCCACAGGCATCACGTGGTACAAACAAAGATGCCCGTTTGTTTACCAATTGCTGTCCCAAATCTGTGCAACATTTTGAACCTGAAATTCCGGTGAAATATGATACGGATTTTGAACTGGTTGTATCAATTTTAATTGACTCAAATAACTTAGGTAGTTTATAATGTTAAAATAATTCAAAATATTCATTACAAATGTCTGTCAAATAAGAAGACGAACAAAATGCAACTAGTGCCACTTCCATCAACGTTTGGTATAAAAGAAAATTAAAAAAGGAATAGCACTACTCCTGCTAATCCATATATCAAGGGCATGTTACTTATTTTAAATGGGGGGTATAAATGACAAGACAACACACAAAAGGCTACTCAACTTGTTTACAAGACATTGCATAACAATCCGAATGTATATCATTAACCAATTATCAATAACTAATTTGAAAATTATTAAATCGATGTAATGAATGTGTAATGAATGATGTGTAAGTCTAGACAGTATGATTCATTTCTTATTTTATAGGTTTGAACTTTCCATTTGCGAGCACTCTTTGTTCAGTGTCTTTTGTTGGGTTTTTTTTGTTCTGCGTTGATGGGTAACACTTTTTTACACAGATGTTTACAGTTTGTTCATAGGTACGATTGATACACCGCTATGTCATGTTAGTAGAGAGCTCAAAAAACATATTAAACCCACCACTTTATATGTACGGTACTACCTATCCAAAGCTTATTATGATAAAATTGAGAGTGGAAATATGGAACGTGTCAACAAAAACGAGCAAAGAGCAGAAAACAACCCAAGGCCATCAAGGGTTCTTCAATACAATGAGAAAGTCCCATACCAGAAACAAAAATGATGTCACACTAAACTCCACAACATATAAAGGAACTAAAATTTAAAAAAAAACATACTGGACTAACAAAGGCCAGAGGCTTCTGACTTATTACAGCCGCAATATGCGACTCGATTAAACTTGTTTTGAGAGACAAAAACGATCCCCTATACGTACCTGAGGACAATGTAGAATAAACAAAAACACAGCAATAAGCACAGTAAAACTCAGGTTAAAAAAGTCCGAGTCCGATGTCAGAAAAGGTAAAAAAGGAGACAAGACAATGATTTCATCAATTGCTGTCTGGGTTTTTTTTTTTCGATTAGTGTGCTGCCATAAATCAGGTCATTGTCTTTTTTCTCGTTGTTTCTGTCGTTTGAGCTGTTCGATTTTTTTGCCGTTTTGTGGTTCGCTATTGCTGCATGACTATACGGTATACGGCTTTTGCCTTTTGTTGTTATAAAATAGTATTGTACACGGTGGATATACACGTTTTGACTTTAGTTGGGCATCTGTATCATTTGGTTGATGTATCTTTTTTTTTCTTTTTGAATACTTTTTTACATGAATCTTTTCATTCTTCTAGATATAAAACAGGAGGAAGTTGGTGTAGCCGTGGATGACCATCAATGTAAGTTATTATATTCACAATAGAAAAATAGAGCTCTGTGTTGTGGTGTAGATGGCGGGACACAACTAATTGTATATACATGACGATGGCCTATATCTTTTAACTTCTATGGTCTCTAGTTGAGAATTAACTTATTTGCAATCAAACCATTTTTTTTTTATGACGTTCGTAAAACTTTCATAGAGAAAACTTCATTTTTTTCGATTTGGAACACTTGGTTTTATAGTTGCTTTCAGATAAATTTGCATAGTAAATAGACAAAATTACAGATGCTTTTCTGTCATAACATTTTTTAGGTACAATTCCAGTACTCCGAAAGACGTCACTAAACCGTATCACAGCTAGTTTGACTATGGAAGAATGCTTTCAGTTGGGCACGGATTTACATGTTTTAAAGAACAAAATAGAACAACTGGAAACTGATGGACAATTAAAGGAAATACTTAAAACCTGGAGATCAGCCCGACCAAATGAAAAATTAGTTCACAACCTATCTGGAGCGTTAAAAGAAATGGGTAAAGAGGATATGGCATACAATGTGGAGGAAGCATTTGAAAACAATATAGAATATCCCGAATAACTATTGATTTATATTGGAACAGTGTCATGAACAGATTGGGTTTACTTTTCTGTGATATTCATTCAAAAATATCTGTGTGTACTTTGTTTTCCAAGTATGTGTGGTTTAATTTACTCATTAAAAATGTGTGATAGAAAATTATTTATTTAAAAAATGGATTCTTGGTTTTAAATGAAAACATTATACATGATCTATTTTTCAAAAAGTCAATCGCAATATATATATAACATCTCCATGCCTTATATATCATGTACTGTAGTACGCCGCTAGATTAAAACTGACGTGGAAAGGTAACACATGGCCACCGAAAGCTTTATGTTAGTAGAGCCCAGGTGGTCGTGTGGTCTAGCGGGACGGCTGCAGTGCAGGCGATTAGGTGTCACGATATCAAAGGAGCATGGGTTCGAATCCCGGCGAGGGAAGAACCAAAAATTTGCGAAAGCAAATTTACAGATCTAACATTGTTGGGTTGATGTTTAGACGAGTTGTATAAACATTATGTACACAGCCATGTATCACCATCATTGATGGCGATCCGATGGATACATCTGTTGTAGAGTTGTCACTGACTCAGACGTACTTATGAATATAATTATTTTCTGTGACTGTATCTTACATTAATTTGTAGGATCCTTTACTATAGATAATTGAGCTGATCTGTAACAATAACATCTCTATGCCTTATATATCATGTACTGTAGTACGCCGCTAGATTAAAACTGACGTGGAAAGGTAACACATGGCCACCGAAAGCTTTATTTTAGTAGAGCCCAGGTGGTCGTGTGGTCTAGCGGGACGGCTGCAGTGCAGGCGATTAGGTGTAACGATATCACAGTAGCATGGGTTCGAATCCCGGCGAGGGAAGAATCGAAAATTTGCGAAAGCAAATTTACAGATCTAACATTGTTGGGTTGATGTTTAGACGAGTTGTATATACATTATGTACACAGCCATGTATCACCATCATTGATGGCGATCCGATGGATACATCTGTTGTAGAGTTGTCACTGAATCAGACGTACTTATGAATATAATTATTTTCTGTGACTGTATTTTACATTAATTTGTAGTATCCTTTACTATAGATAATTGAGCTGATCTGTAACAATAACATCTCCATGCCTTATATATCATGTACTGTAGTACGCCGCTAGATTAAAACTGACGTGGAAAGGTAACACATGGTCACCGAAAGCTTTATTTTAGTAGAGCCCAGGTGGTCGTGTGGTCTAGCGGGACGGCTGCAGTGCAGGCGATTAGGTGTCACGATATCACAGTAGCATGGGTTCGAATCCCGCCGAGGGAAGAACCAAAAATTTGCTTTCGATCTAACATTGTTGGGTTGATGTTTAGACGACTTATATATATATATATATATTGCGATTGACTGTGACTTTATATATATATAGTTTATAGCTGTACAAAAGGTAAGCTTAATGTAATTTATTCAAAATAAATTAAAGCAAAGTACTAAAATCGCAATTGCAACTCAGGCGATTTGTGGTATACTGCTACCTTCTAGTATGGAGTTGATGGGTTCGATCACTATCCAGGATGACGAAAGACACAAACATTGTAATTAGAATTCGCACATACCACACATACTCAAGGAGATGAATAATGTGTACAAAATATGTGTCACATGCCTTTCTTTGGAACGTTTTCCTTTGTATCAGTTCCCAAAAATCGGATTCGATGAACATTAAATTAAGAATGGAAATGGGGAATGTGTCAAAGAGACAACAACCCGACCATAGAAATAACAAAAGCAGAAGGTCACTAACAGGTCTTCAATGTAGCGAGAAATTCCCGCACCCATATCTAGTATGAAACAGGATTTACGAATTTATGAATTTCGACAGCTGTATCGAACTGTTTAGTTTAAACATATTTTATTGTTCAAAACAAATGGATTAGACACAAGTTTTCCAACTTAGTTCCGTCTTCTCCATAATATACATGAATATACATTATATTTATATAGCACATTACATAAATTTGTATTTTTCTAATAAGCATGAAGGCATGAAAATAATTAAATAAATCAAAACTATTGTTACTATAACATTTATACACAAAGAATAATAGAAACGGCTCAATGGATATCAAACGTTCTTCTTTTAAATAATCAAACACACCCAAACGATTAGTCTAAAGGGAAAACACCTACTGTTATTAGTGTGTGTTTTAAATGACTTTCTATAATATTTACCTGTATAAGTTGTAAAAGTAACATGCAATATTGTGAATATATATAATTGTGATACGGACATTAAATTCTGCCGTTAAAAATGCGGATAAAAGGATGACAAGAACAAAGATTTAATGTAAGTATCGTTTTTGTTTTAACTTCAATAATTGAAATCCATTGAGGCGAAACATTATGTTACCGTTATGAACAATAAATCAATCATTCGAACAATGCATCGTCTGTACTTTAGACTAGTAAATAAAACAATAACCAGCAAGGTTGTTATCAGAGTGAGAAACGTTGAGTTTCTTTTATATATTTATGTACTGCAGAAAATATTACAAAATTGTCTTTTGTATCTAAGTTGTCATTACCAAACAATAACAAATCAATTGTAACAGGAATGTCCAAGTGGGTCAGTTCAGTAAGCATAACATTTCTTTGCGATGCAAAGTTATTACAATATAATAAATAGTGTTCAACACTTTCAATAGTGTACCCACATGCACAATATGCATCATGTACTAAGTTGGCCTTGTTTAAATCTGCGCTCAGTGCACTGCACTTGTTGCGTAGCCTTGCATGTAATACAGATAGCAGTCTATCTCCATAAAAATAGTACCTAGGAGGTTTTAGATTATGAAAATACAGTTGTTGCAATTGTAACTTGAAAGAAAAGAATGTAGGAATTTGACGAATATGCAAATCTAATTCATTCCACAATGTAATAGAAGATGGAAAAAAAGACTGTTGATAAACTGATAGACGATTCAATGGTATATTAATGTTATGTCTATTTCGAAGGTTATAATTATTAGTATCTGATACATACGGAGGAACCAATTCTTGTAAATAATCCGGTGTTTGATTATTTACAATTTTATAAAACATGGTCAGTTTTTTAACTTCCCTTCTGACACTTAATTTCTCCCATCCCGTCTCTCTATAAATAGAGTTGATACTAGCATAACATGGTAAACCGGTAACTATACGTGCAGCTTCAATCTGTATCTTTTCTAACCTTTCGGAATTAATTTGCCCACAGTTGTCCCAAACTTCAGATGAATATTCCAAAATAGGACGAATAAAAATCATATAAATCTTTTCAAGATATTCCCTTTTTAGTCTAAATTTTAGTTTCCTCAGTACATTTACTTGTTTTGACGTCTTCTCTATCAGTTTATCAACATGTTTATTCCATGTACAGTCACTACTAAAAATAATACCTAAATGTTTATGTATATCTACAGGAGCTATTGAGACTCCACCAAAATCAAAAGTAAGGACGTTCTGCATATTCCTAGTATTAAAAATCATAATATCTGTTTTATTAGGATTAAATTTTAGCATCCACTTCTCAGACCAATTTTGTAAATTATCTAAATCAATATTTATTAAAGTGTTGAGACTTGTAACATCGGGTGCAGTATGGCCAATAGATGTGTCATCAGCAAAAAGTCTACTGAACCCACTTAGATCATCTGCAATGTCATTTATGAAAATCAAAAATAATAATGGACCAAGTACCGACCCCTGGGGCACACCAGCTCTTAAACAGCCCAATGTGGATAGTGAATCTTTCATAACCACTCTTTGAGACCGTCCCGATAAGTAACTTTTCAACCAACATAATAAATCCCCTTTAATGCCATATTTTTCTAGCTTATATAAAAGACCTTTGATCCAAACTGTATCAAAAGCTTTACTTATGTCCACAAATGTTATACTAGTAAGTTGTTTGTCGTTTAGTGACTTTAAAATATGGTTATACAACTCAATCAATTGATGGGTTGTGGAATATCCAGGAATGAATCCTGATTGAAACTTGTATAATAGATTATGTGAATGCAAATGATTAAAAATATTTTTAAAAACTATTTTTTCCAGAAGTTTGCTCACACAAGATAATAAAGAGACAGGTCTATAATTTGAGGGCAAAGATTTATCACCGCTTTTAAATAATGAAATAACATGTGCAATTTTCCACTGGTTTGGGAATATTTTATCACGTAATGACCTATTGAATAATAAACATAATGGTTTTGAAATTTGATTTCTGACAGCAAGTAACATTCTGTTGCTTATAATATCAGGCCCCACCGCTTTTTCAACATCAAGTGTGGAAATCATATCGTGCACGTCTTGTTCACCAACTACAATCGATGACAGGAAATCAGCACAACGATCGTTAAAAGCCGGTTAATCCTTATCTGGATTCTCCAAATTAGCTATAGAACAGAAATATTTATTCAAAATTTCAGACTTTTCAGAGCTCTCATATGCCAAATTATAATTTTGATTCGGATCCTTCAAAGGTGGTACGTCATGAACAGGCCTGTCGCTTTTAATGTGCATATTAATAATCTTCCAATACTGTTTCGGATTCGCTTGTTTGATTTCATCTAAATTTTCATTTAAACTGGCGTAAAAGTGTTTTTTAGCCTGCTTTTTCATGTTATTTACTTTGTTTCGCTGTTTCTTAAACTTAAGTTCAGCGAAAGATGATTTCAAACGTAGAAATAATTTACGAAATCTGTCGCGCTTGCGCATTTCACGACGCAAGTTAGAATTATACCAAATTTTGTCATCACATCGCACTACAATTTCTCGTGTAGGTATACACTCTGATGCTATGTCAAGGAGTGAATTAGTGAAATTAGTGCAAGCAACATTCATGTTATCTGCGTCAGAAATCAAATGCTCCCAATTGGTCCTTGATACCTTTTGATTCATGAGGTCAAAATCCCCATTTTTATAATCCCAAATCTTCCGCTTATAAGTACGACTACTAGTAAATCCGCAATTAATTGTGACATATGTTCCATCGTGATCACTGATCTCTCTATCAATAGGTACCGTGTCTTTATCGACAACAGGTATCGAATCTGTCACTAAAATAGGATCAAGCAACGAAGTGTTACCTGTACGTGTATCAAAGTGCGTCGGCTTATCTATAATGTTAATGAGGCCGTTAATGAAAACAATATCTCTTATATTTGACGATATATCTGACATGAAATTTTTGTTCAGATCACCCAAACAAATTATACTATTATTTTCATCTAAGGCCCTTTTCAACATCATATCAAAATATTGCCAGAAACAAACTGAAGACTGTCGCTCTGATCTATAATTTATGTTAATCAGTATTGATCGAAGTTTCGTTTTTAATTCGAACCACATACTTTCTACTTCATCATGTTCTAAATCAACACGACGAACAATATTAATTAAACTTTTATAATACATAATTATGCCTCCGCCGTTGGCATTCCGGTCTTTTCGAACTGGTTTCTCAAAACCAAATAATGATAAATCGAAATCAGTAACGTTAACATCTAAATGTGATTCGGTAAAAAATACTATATCGAAATCTTCAATTATGTCAGTAATATAATTCAGTTTGTTTCTTAGGCTTCTAATATTACCGTGGAAAATTGACAATGTTTTTTCGGGCGGGTCTGGTGTGCCTCCTGGACCAGGATTACTTTCTATATCGCCACATATTAACAATAAGCTATATAACAACATATAAAATGATACAATATCAGAAAATGATTTGTATTTACTTAGTATCCACAACTTACATTTCTCCAAATTTACACATATTTCAAAAAGTACATCAATAAAACTAACAGTATGTTTAATAACTGTTTTTACACAACCAGAGCTCAGTTTGCAATAAAACAGTCCTATTGATATTCTGTGTGCAACAATATCACTACCCATTGTCGAATACAAAGTATTCTAGTATTAAAAAATAGGACCGTTTTAAGACATTTAAAGAATACAAACAATAGCACTTCGAATGATCAAAATTGAGTTTTTCAACGGCATTACATGCTGTAACAATTATGTACAAATTGAGGTATAACAACGTAAAAGTTGTACACATTGAAAAAAAGGGGGGTGATGGTTGCGAAATTGAACGAGAGAAGTTTGTAATAATCTGATAAATATCATTTCTATTGATGAGATAAACAAAAGTTATATATGTATTATTGATGTTCAGGTGCAAAGAACAAAAATTATTGTATTATCAATTACTATTGTCGATAAAATGAATAAGAGGCGGAGTCTAGTAAGGTTTGATATTAAGGCCATATGTTATTTACTTCTAGTCACGCTAGAGTAAGCATGACACTTGAGTGTTAATTAAACAACACAAAATTTGTATATAGGTTTTGAAACTGAGAACTCTACTCATACATTTACCACAGTATTTACACACTCAACAGTGTATGTAAACAGAAGCACGTGCTATGTCATATAATAACAATAACAAAACACAAGATAATACAGTTCAAAACGACAAGAAAAAAAAGAAAAAAATAATAAGACACATTCGTATGAATTTGCTAAATACAACCCAATATTATACAGAATTTGTCAGTACAAGAATATTAAACTTGGTGGAAACGGAATGTCTAATCCTCATCTTGGCTATCACCCTCAAGGACTTCCCCACCGAGTTTATATATGTCTTGTCTAGATTTTATCTTTTTCGGGCTGGATACATCAGTTTTCTTAACAAGTATTGTGCCGTCATGTGTCCAGAATGAATGTATCTTGTCTTTGATACGCAGAGTATTTAGTCTGTTTATCAGATCATATCTGTGTTTAGTTAGGTTCTCAGCTATAAAAATCTTGTCGGGGTTGTTTTTAAGTTGCTTCTTATTGCTGAAGACCATGTTACGCTGACGATAAGAAAGGAATCTTACGATGATGGAGATCTTTCCGTCTTTCATTTCACCAATGGGATGGGATCGACCTATGTCGAAAATATTTAGTTTGACTTTGAGCTTTTTGTTACAAATGCGTAAAACAAGATCATCTGTATCAATTGGTGTTATGACTGCACCGTTATTATCGGTTGGTACAGGAACATTATGGAACCTTAAACTTGTTCTCCTGGAGTATTGCTCTTGTTCCTCTATTCTAGATTCTACCTTAACTAGCTTGGATTTTAAGGATTTTATTTCGTCACTTTGTTTTTTCATTTCTGCCTCTTGCAGTATTAGAGCATCTTTGTTTTTGGTAATAGTGTCAATATATGGTTGGATTCTGTCATCAACAATTTCTATTATTTTGGGCTTCACTTGATCCATGATTTTTTCTGCTATCATAGGAATTATTGTATTGATGAATGCTTGGTTGTTTAATGTAGCACAAACCACTTCTGATAGTTTAAATACTGTTTCATTTTCTATGGATCTTGCAAGAATGTGTTCAGCAAGTGGAATATGATTATCATCATGACTTGGGGATGTTTCTATGTCTTTTAGCTTAGCTTGTTTTTCGACCTGTTGCGAAGAAGGAGAAGATAAGTCAGGACTACTAGCTGGTTGATCACGTTTAGCTCTAGACTTAGGAGTTGTATTGATAAATTTGTCTAACTTTGATTGTTTATCTTTGTTTACTAGGTCGGCCATGTTGCTCATTACTAATCAACTCACTTTGATTGATGTTCAATATCTTCAATTACACACTTCCAGAAGTTGTTGATGACGGAATACAGCATACAGATATCTCATATAATAAATGTTCAATTCAATTCATTAATAATTTGACAAGAAATACTTCATAATATAGATTTTCTCTCGTTTTTCGCTGCTCTGAAAATTTTCAAACCTCCATACTCAAGGGCACATAACTCTCTCTAGTATCAAACTGTTGCCTTTATTTCAATTCACAACATGTAATCTATCGTTCTGTTTAATAGATACTAGAACACATCCGTGATATCGCGGGTCCGTGACTGAATTAAAGTATATTACTATGCGTAAGCCTTATCTTAGTATTGGTATTGTCATCTAATAGGGTCATGCCGATTTTAAGATGCACAGTTTTCTCTGCTTTCAAAATCTTTCTGTTTAAACCCGTCGACCTGGAACATAACAATTATTGGTAAATTAATATTTATTATTTGGAAAATAAAAGAGCCTGGAATGGAGTATTTTTTAATAAACAGCATTGTCATATATTAGTTATAAATAAAATTGAATTATTTGATTCGCTGTTTTACGTCATATCGGCTAACAAATTGAAAACTGTACCTATACGCCTTATTTTAAGTCCAGATTTTAGTATTCGTTTTGTCATCTTAGAAAGTCATACTAATTAAAATACTACAATAGGGAACAATGTGACAATGATTGAATTTAGTTGTGTCAACCGTGATTATAACCCGTGTATATAGCAAATTCCTAAATACACCGTTTGGTGGTGCGCCTGTCAAATGCGGAACGTACAGATAAGGTAATAGGTATCAGGTGAATATACTATTGGAATCGGTATCGGATTCGCCCCGGAACTTGTTAATTATTGATATAATAAATATGTAGAAAACAAAAGGGTCTGGAGTGGTGTAATTTTTAATCAACACCATTGTCCTATAATAGCTATATATAAAGTTGAATTCTTTAATTTGTCGTTTTTACCCCATGACGGCTGACAAATTGGACCTCGTTATTTTAGAATTATAGATAGGAAGATGTGGTATGAGTGCCAATGAGACAACTCTCCATCCAAATAACAATTTATAAAAGTAAACTATTATAGGTCAATGTACGGCCTTCAACACGGAGCCTTGGCTCACACCGAAAAACAAGCTATAAAGGGTCTCTATATAACATGCTTAATATATCTATTAAGCATGTTATATACACTCCAGGAATTCAAACATTAAAAGATAACTACATGTTGATGAGTCTTATTTTATTTATACTAAAACCAAACTTATTGAAATCAAAAGGGGGGAGGATATCAAATATAATACAAAGATTTCATTTTTTTTAATAATGTCATAGAAAATCATTTTATTATACGACTGTCATTGAAATACATATGCTAAATTATGATTTGAATTACCAAAACAATTACAGATCGTTACATATTTTAAAAGAACGTATCACATAAAAATCAAAATACGAAAGATTCCAAATTCAAAGACATTATAATTCGTTATTAATTTGCTTTGGAATACTCGTTAACAACAATGATATCGAAGGCCTGAAACATCATGTGGGGGATAATCATTCAACAGATAACACATGTATATATTAACTCATGTATGCCACAAGTTACAAAGTGACAACTCCTAAATCATTGGATCCATGAAATCAAGAAAGTCAAGAAAGTGCAAAATTATTTAAACTTGTATTTATAACATGTTGAAACAGTGAATTGACTTCCATCTACAAACTATATCTAATTGAATAGAGGTCAATTGAACATTTTAAAAAACATACATGCAATTGATCGTTTTGTATTTTTCATCTCGGTGCCTATAAAAGCCGACTATACAGTATGGATTTTTAGAGGTTTAGCGACACAATTTATACCAAACAGGTTGTTCTTGTCTTGTGCTTGGATATTTAAAAAAAAAAAAATTTCCGAAATAAAAAAATTAAAAAATGTCAAAATAAATAATATAATGTCAAAAATAAAAGGTAGATAAATTTAAGGACAAAAAAAAAAAAAAATATTCAATTTTAAAATTTTTTTTTACCCGAAAATTCAAAAGAACACAATTTTTTTCTGAATTTTCCCCAGAATAAAGAAAAAAAGTATAAATTTGACAACGCGCAGCAACATCGAAGTTAAAAAATTGTTACACTGGAAATTTTTCATTACCAATTTTCAATTTTACATCCTGGTTTAAAAATGAGTAAAGGAATTGTTCCTAAAAAATAAATTCGTTATCTTGGTGTAATTAGGGGTGTACAGAATTTTACACCTTTGTTGAAAATTCATACTCCCATTCGGCTGCGCCCCAGGGTGTATGAATTTTCAACAACGGTGTAAAATTCTGTACACCCCTGATTACACCAAGATAACTAATAATATTCTTAACAGATAATTATTGTAGCAACATAAGTTTCAGAACAGTAATTCCTTTTACTTCAGAACGATGTGTTTTCATTGATCCTTGATCAATAACTGCTGTAAAGATAAGTGTTTTCTATTTGAATACTTAAACTAAACTCGGCTTTATCATTCAGTATATAGAGAAAAGTAAGAGCTCTTTTCAGGAACGTACTAAGCACAAAACGTTGATGGCATTGTATATTTCTGAACAAAATCAATCATAGTGATTATGTTTAAGTATTACAAAAAATTATTCAATTGAAAGGAATATAGAGAAAGGAAACTGTAATATTTGATGCTAAACAGGTAAAAGTCATCTTGTAATTTTTAAACTTAATCTTGAATATTTTTATTTATAACATTTGATTTAAAATGATCTCTTTTAATGACGGATAATTCAGAAGATGAAGAAATCAGACAAAATCTAATCTATTAGAGTTATAGAATTGAGAATGAAAATGGGGAATGTGTCAAAGAGACAACAACCCGACCGAATATCAGACCAACAATGGTTCTTCAACACAGCCAGAAAATCCAAAACCAGAAGGTGCATTTCAGCTGGCCCCTCAACAAAAAGGTGTCCTAGTTCAGTAATAAAGGAAGTCATACTAAAATCCTTCACATATTAAAGGCAAGCTGAAGGACGCCTCCGAGTGCGGGAGTTTCCCGCTACATTGAAGACCCATTGCTGGCCTTCGGCTGTTGTTTGCTCTATCGTCGGGTTGTTTTCGCTTTGACACATTCCCCATTTCCATTCTCAATTTTATCTAGTGAAGTGCAAATCTTTTTTTTTTCCTATATGATCCGGTATATATAATATACTCGTTTATAAAACAAAAAAGACATAGACCAAAGCAAACATTTTTTCTATAATAACATTACATATATGTTTATTAGCCTTCGTACTTTTCATTGGCTAAAAACAAGCGAACCATTTCAAAAGCAGATTGTATTTACCAATAAAAGTGCAAATCTTAAAAGAAAAATAAACGATGGTATACGAAGTTGAAACAATCATACATATATTGAAAATCGGTATGATTGAATACATTTTGCTCACTATTATAATATTAGGAATATATTTACTTCTAATGTGATTGATGATTTAGGAACGAAGTCGCACATGTTTTATCATACCAGGTTTTCTGCACCCATTAAAACAAAATTGAGTCAGGAATAAGTTTATTTATTCATTTTTTTTCATCTAAGAAATAAACTAGTGTATACCTTAAAATATTTTAGAATACATGATCAATTTACATTTACAGACATATATCAAAGAATTCATTCAAGTTTCTGTAAATTGTACAAGGAATCGTACTCATGATTCCAATGCAGCTTCCCCATTTCTCAACAGCTTCATCTATTTTTCGACCTTTACCTTTTAAGTATGCCATAATTATAAAAGCAAGTAAAAACAATGCATCAATAAGTACAAAAATATACAAAACAATACTGAACAACCCAATCATGAAATATATAATTGACACAATAAAATATTTGGGTATAAGCAAACATCTTGCGAAAGAACACAGATGATTTTCCTGTTGCTCTTGAATTTCACTTATTCCCGCAACCATAATTAGAACTTTCTGTAAAGTGGTTAGTGCTGATATATCTGAAAGTAAAAAATTCAAGATTTGTCAAACAAAACATAATAATCTTATTTTGACCCGTACCCGTTATATATTTGTATTCTCCGATAGAATATAAAGTTCAAATGCTAAATACTGCGCGTAAATCACCTTTATGGCGTTAAAGAAATATGTGAATATTTGTTTAATAAATGAATGGTGGAGTAAAACAACAATTGTACCTGATTATTAAAAGGTATCTGCAGTCACTTGCAGAAGTGGTCATATGTGTATTTGGAAATTTTTAAACCGGGTTTAAAAGATAATGCTAATCTATCATTTAGTAATAGTTTTCTGTAAAACATGTTTTTTAAGTAATCAATATTTGAGGACTTTTCATGGATACTCATCAAATACAGATACAATTATCAACATAGTTGTAGAAGAATAGAATTGCGACGTTTTAATTCAATTTGTTGTTCATGAAAGAACAATTGGAAATTGAAATTTCAGACATTATATAGCATAAACATAATCAATTCATATTATTTTTGTAACAGTGTTAACTAGTTTGTAGTCACAAATTAACAATTACAAGACTGAAATTTAGATTTATATTGCAACTTTCTACGTTTTTAGTTAATTATTTTTGTTGACATGCTTTGAATCATCTTACATCATTGCAAATTAAGCATGCGGAATCCAGATTTGTTTGGAGATGTTTCATCAGAAGTGCTGAAATCAGTATCAAACGATTCTGTCTAGCGCCTAGCGCTATAGTTATCAAACGATTCTGTCTAGCGCCTAGCGCTATAGTTATTGCATCTGTTTTTAAACAAATTACCAAAACTTATATTATATTTCTAGAGGATTTTGATTTGGGTTTTTTCTCAATCGATTTGTTTTGATCGCAATCGATTTGTGACTTTCTCACAGAGGTAACGTCAGACTGCCCAAATTGCACCGAGTGACAAAATTGCACCTATTCAACATAAACAGCTGATAAATTCTTAAAAGTCTTCTTTGAGAATAATCAATATGTTTTTAGATTATTTGACATAAAACATGTCTTTCAAAATATGTGAATATATTCAAATATACACTAAACGTTCACAATTTATATCAACAGATGAAGCTTTCAATGGAAAGGAAAAATGTACGAAAACACCGCCATGTGATGTTAACAAAAAGTCATCTTTTAAAAATTAACCAAAAAACTATGTAACAAGCATCCATTTCAAAGAAACGAATAATGACCTTGTTCTTATGTCAAATTGTTCTAAATATTTAAAACAAAATAATGATGTGAATTTAAGTAGGGATGCAATTTAGGTACTTCTCATTACAGAATCATGGATAGTTTGCAGGTCGATTCAAACCAATTTTTCTTTTATGACTTAATATGATATGGATTAATAATCAAATCAAATAAAGAAGGATACAGCTACAAAATAAACACAGTGTGGATTTTATTGTTTTGATCATCAAAAACGTAGAAGAAAAAACTGTTAAAATAGGTGCATTTTGGGCACCGTCACGTTCTACTATTGTTGCCTTTATTGATAGCCGTTATACAATGATGATTGCAAGCACTGTTGATCGTGACAATTATTAATTGCATACCATCCTCTTTTTCGTATGTGTTGAAGTGTTTTTTCTCAAAGCCAACACTACGGATACCGTTCATAGAGACAAACAATATCGCACACCTAACAGAACATCTGAGTGAAGTCTCTTTTGGATAGTGTGTCTTACGCATGAAACTATTAAACGTGTTCAATTTTTACATCTGGTTCTATACCTCTGCTTATGGATTATCAGTCCCCGCGGGTATTATCAGCTCAGTAGTCAGTACTTCGATACTGACATAATGTATAACAAACCTTTCGTAATGTGTCCATTACACATTTTGAGATTATAAAGAAACTAAGGTTTCAACTCCCTAAGGCAAAGTTGACCATAGATGAATTTGGCTACTTAGTATTTGTTTTAGGTTATTTTGTTATATAGCTCTTCGACTGCTTCGGTACATATACATCACTCGGATTTCATATGTTTGGCTTTGAGCGTTCCCGTTGAAGATTAATCTAGAAAAGCGCTTCGGACGCATTTTTTTTTATACTTACAATTAATCTGAAACAACAACATGTCTGAATCAATCTGGCGTTGTTTGATTACCGCTATTGTATTCCCATTTTTCGTGTTTTTAACCTAACAATTAAAATTAAATAATATTTATGTTGTTTCTTGCAAAACATACTTCATTGTACTTGAAATACAAATTTAATTCAATTTCAGAACTTATAGATATAATGACTTTTTTCTAACATATGTAAAAGCATCAATCACGATTCTACTTAATAAGATTTGAACCTGAAGGATTTTAATTCATAACGTATTGCATGATGTTGAAAAGTTGTTTTTGTATCACCAAATACAAATATAGTTTGTACATGTAACGCGTTTTATCAGTGGTTATATTTGGACTGCAAACGTGTAAATATAAATTGTACTCTTGCCATTCATGTACGAAATGACACAATTTATTAAAGTCGTTCTAGGACTATGCTTTAAAAAACGGTCTGATTGTGAGAAAATTAAAAACTGTATCATAATATATTTACGAGACAACTGCAATATGAACTCATTTTCACCATCAATTTTATCAACAACAGATCTGCCTTTCATGTAGAGACTTAATTTCCAAAATGATCGTTTATCAAAGAGAATACCAAGTCAATGATCATCTTCCTCATACACATGGTTTGCCTACACCAGACTCATCAGTAGGACTCGAATCAATTAAGTATAAACACGAAGGATATATCACATTTAAGAGTACTAAAAACTAAAAAAATTCAAAACACAGTGTCCCGAAACCTGCTTCTGCAATCCGATACTGCATTTATTGTACCATAACGACACAGAAAGTTACATTTGAATTTACATTACCTCAGACATGTATTCATGGTTCTTTGAATGCATATCAATATTGAACATACTTTGATGGTTGGCATCACATATTTCATATGCGGAAAAGCGTCTACAAAATTATAGCACTACAGTGACACAATATTCCGTTAGACTTATGCTTATTTTCTGTTCTGGTTAGTCTTGTATTCGCTCTGTCTTCAGTTTTTAATGTTGTGTTTTGTATATTTTTGTTATCTTTTTTTATCTTTTGTTTCACTTTTCCGTTGTTTGCCAAGACAATGTCAGGTTTTTTGCATCTGATAAGTTTGAAAGACCGTTTCTTTCGCCTCTCTTTAATAAAATGTATGTATGTATTCAATTGGTGCATAAAGAATGATTAATAATAATTAATTTGCAGTTACAAAATTGTTTTTCATTACGTTTTTAGTCTGGAAACGGGTAAATTTATAAGCTTTTTAATTGTTTTTACATTGAATATTCAGGTGCCTGGTGATATTGATGTCTGATTGTTTGTGCAACAGAAGAGGAAAACGAAGCCCTATGAATACACTATATGCTTGATCTACACACGGCGTGTCAGTCTTCAGCCTTAACCTTATTATGTGTTTCCGGTTTTAGATCTAAGTGTATATTATTAGTCCCAAAATCTGTTAATATTCTGATATTGTCCTTGTCCTCATTTTGACATATTGACTGCGTGTAAAGTTGCATGTAATAAATTACCCTATAGGTGTATCCAGTCTCATTTTTGAAGCTTTTGCGAATGCCTGAGTTTTGTTCCTTATCTTGATTTGCATTATCTTAATATTGTTTCTTCACATTTCAATATCAAACTACTGCCTCTCATTTATACTTATACATGCATTATATTGCAAACTGCCTCATGAAAAATAGGTTATTGATACAATAGAGAATAGTCACTTATACTTCTTATAATGTAATCGCCTAGGAAATGTATACTTTAACATGATAATTCCGAAAGAGAAAGATAAATTGATGCATGTAGAGAGCTAGTTCGGTTTTTACACCAATTGATTATCAAGTCAAAGTGAATTCAAAAATGATAACAAACCCCTTTTTAACATATCCTAATTGTATACCATTCGGACTGTCAATTTTCATAATTCTTCTGTTACAGCAGAGTTTAGTCAGCTTAACGTCAAGCAATAATATGTCATGTTCATCTCTTAAAAAAATTGACACGTCTCCTTGTTTAGGTGTGTTATTTGTCTCTTCTTTGGCAACATTTGCGTCTATAAGTATATACATATTTGCGGTCATTGGTATTTCATTTCATTTTTTTTCGATCAAATCGTTTAATCAACAACACTTGCTACAAATCAAAACAATGAAATGTCTTTATTACGGTCGTTGCTTAAAATTCATTTGAACTTTTTAAAAAACATGGTTCTGAAATAGGATTATTGGATGGTTAACATGTATTCAAGTACACTAAAATGTAGTCGAAAAGTCTATGGGCACTTGTTTTAAGTAAAACTTTAAAAATAATACAACTTTCTCATTTGTATTGTTATATTCACTAGATTATATGGATCATATGATTGTTTGGATATTATAATATAAGTTATACATATATGATTTTAATAGACTTGTCTGTTGGACTGTAATTGTACTTAGGGATATACTGGTGCAAGGATACAGTTATCTTCCTTTAGTTTTCGTTGTCTACGAATATAGTTCCTAGTGTGAACAGTGTATAACTTGCTTTTTTATACACTTTCGCAATATATTTCTTGATATTTAATGCATGAAATATTAAGTAAGGGAATGAAATTACATATTTAAAAAATGAGGGTGCTGAATCTTATATTAAGTAATGATTTGGTCCAGATAAAAAAAGGTCCAAAAATAAGTACGTCTGAAGCTGTCAAACTGAATTTAAGACCCCGTTAACACAGATTTGTCAATATGTTGAGCTAGAACTAGTAGAAGTTTCTATAATTTTGATATTATTTTTCCCAATAGTAGTACAATAAACTGTTTATAACTTTTTGAGATAGAGCAGGTGGATTTTTAAATTTGAATTTATTGTCTAAACGAAATGCACTACGAAACAAATGTGTTCTCGGACTAATAGCAAAACACAAACATACAAACAAAGAAATAAGTATAAACGGACTACTATGATTTTGATGATCTGAATTTATTGAAGATGTTTCGATTTGTTTCAAAGATGTGATATGATAAACGTGTATGCAGTAAGAAGGAGCAGAGATTCAATTTATAAATCAACGCACAAACATAAAAAATGTGAAACAGTATAGACAACAAAAACTAATTTCAAATGTTAAACCATAACAGTTGCTAATATTTTACCATCTGCACAGGACACACTTATAATGTCTTTGCCATCTTCTTGATCAGGTATTACCGTGTAAGTTACTAGATTAAAAACAGAACATTATATTTGGCAATATCTATTCAAGTATTTATACCCATATACAACAGATGAGATGCTGTCTAATTGACATTAAGACAAAAGAAGTGGTTGCTAGCAATTATAGATTGACGAACAAAGAGAAAATTTCCTCAACGTTTAGGCGGCTACCAAAAGCATGATAAATCATAACCAATTCAAACGAGAAGACAAACAGCCTAAGTTAAAATAAAAACAATTGATGACATAAATGAACCAATCACAAGCACTGACTCTTGACTTTGAACCGACACATGCCAAAACATAAGTTAACATTGCCGACAGAATATAGGGTTATGAATTCACATATTTGTATATATATATATATATCTATATATTAAGTCATGTTTCAATTTTTCAAATCAAAATCAATATAAGTACTGATACAAACAATATTTAATGTCTAATTCATGGACAACAACTGTCATATTCCTGACGTGGTACTTCTTGAAAATGATAGATTATACCTGGTTTGATAGCTAGCTAATATTTCCGCTTGTAAGACAGTCGTATACAATTTTATTCTCTTGACAACGAATTCTGAACAAAACAAGAATGTGTCCCCAATACACGGATGCCCCACTCGCACTATCATTTTCTATGTTCAGTGGACCGTGCAATTGGGGTCAGAACTCTAATTTGGCATTAAAATTAAGAAATATCATATCATAATGAACATGTATACTAAGTTTCAGCTTGATTCGACTGCATCTTCATCAAAAACTACCTCGAACAAAAACTTTATTCTGAAGCGGGACAGACGAACGAACGAACAGATGGACGGATGAACGGACGGACTGACGGACGGACGAACAGACGGACACGAACGGACGAACGGACGCACAGACCAGAAAACATAATGCCCCTCTTCTATCGTAGGTGGGGCATAAAAAACGGACGTAATAGGGAAAAATGTCACAAATAGGGGTACATCAGTCAACCTTGTGTTATTATCTTTAATCACTATAAATTATATCATCAAACTTTGAACAAGATTTACAATTGGTATTTTATAAACGAATCGCTTTATAATCTAAATTTCAAGTCAAGTCGTGAACTTGGAATCATCCCTTCGAACATTTTACAGACGCCATTCCGAGTTGGTTTACTGTTATGAGATATCTGTTTCAAAGAGGATGACGGATATAATTATTTCTACCATCCCACTATCATTTCCATGAACGTGATCAAACAATAAAGCTTTATCGTTACTCTGTATTGAAATAAGCAACACTACAGGTGCAAGATATAGAGCAGGATATGTTTTCCATCTAGGAGCACCTTCGATCAAAGCCATTCTTGGCGGGATTTGTGTGTCTCAGTCTTTGTGGTTTTTTTTTTTCTTTCTTTTGTGTACTGTTGGTTACGTTATGGTTGTTTTCGTTTTTTTCCCCATGGTTTTCCTCAGTTTATTTTTGATATATGAACCTGCATATCTCTCTGGTATCTTTCGTATATCTTTTGTTAATTAGTATATACTAGGTGTATTACAGTTAAACTTACATAGTGTATCCCTTCTTATTCATCTTAAAAGTGAAAATGAAATTTTTTATATTAGAATTTACAATTTCGAACACCTGATGATCAGTCTTAAACTTCATATCGGTCTTCTGTTTTATTGTAACATGTTCCTTTCACTTTCATATGCTATATATTATTGTGCAACATTACAATACGAATACATTATTCGGTACACTAGTTCTGTGGTAGTTCTATGGAAAAACTTTGTGATGTTGAAAATACCATTTTTCTCTTACTAACCTGAAGTTGTGTCCTGATGTATACCTTAAAAAGAAACCATAAGAACACATATAACTAAATTTCAACTATTCATTAATCAAAGATGTCATTTTGAAATTAATTTCTCCAATCATCCGATTAAACCTAGTTTTAAAGCTAGCTAATCCTCTCATGACAGTCGCAATTGTGCTTGTATAATTAAAATAGTAACATTGCATTTGTTTAAGCTAATTACAAGCATATATTTAATGTTGCATGCGTTCAATGATTCATGTACTTCTTTAAAAGAAATAATCAAAAATCACTTCTTTTTTTCAAATTCGTTAGATTTATTGCAGTAAAACTAACAACTGAGGTCAGAGAAGGTGCATTTCCAATGGTGCAAACATATATACATTATTTATAGTATTATGAGATATCTCTTGATTTAAAAAAAAAACGTCGTTGAAATTAAGTAAGTATGTCATGAGTTTGAGAAATGATCTATGATTTGGTGAATTTATCATTCCTCTTTAAATCTTCCTATTAGTTGCAGTACATGTGTAAACAAATTCAAGTGCATGTGCTAGTAAACCTATGTCGTACTTGCAGTCAGAAAAACATTGTTAATCAAATAATCAGTTCAAAGGCAACAAGGGAGGTATTTTTTACTTGCTAAGTGTTTAATGAAAGATTTATGATATTATCGTACCTTTAATCCTACATTATAAAGTGATTAATGTGACAGATACGTGATGTTAGTCAAGAAATCCTCCAATATTAGCAGTTCATTTGCAGGTTGAAAAAAATCTTTCAGAGAGATTGTGCCACGGTGATGATGGCTGTATTATTATTTTGACAATTTTACCTATTATGTCTGTTTTGTTTACGCATCGTTATAAATATAATGAAATATGATGCGACTGTCATACAAGTGAGAGGTTTATCATATGATTTTGTCATTTTTTTAGGGACTTTCCCTTTTGATGTTTCCTCAGAGTTCAGTATTTTTGTTATTTTACTTTTCACTTTCACTCCATAAATGAGAACACGGCAATTTTTTAAAGTTTGTTAATATTCTATCAGACCTAATGTTGTAAATTAGAATGTAATTTTATAGAGATATGCCATGTCTTTTTTTTTTAGTTCTGGTATTGTCAGGTTGTTATTCAATTATCCCTAAGAAATCTGCCGCCCCTGATTTGTGAATTTCAAAGTCACAACATAGTCCTTTTCCTTTTTGACAATCTAATAACTTTAAACCCAAATTCTGTTAACTGTAGTACCATTCTTCAATCGTTTCAAATATCTGGTGTAATGTTTAAAAGCTATAAGCGGGGAAAGTCAAATTGTACAAAAGACGATAAAAACGTTTAGCGAAATTTTCTACAAAACGCAATATTATGTTCTATCGTATTAAGGTTACACAACTCTTCGGAATTGAACTTGGATCAATCTCAAGAGTTGTTTTCTATCTAATTTGCAGTGAGAGAAACAAATTCTTAAACCGAGGGATAGCTATCAAATACCAGTGGAAAACAAATGAAAAACAGAAACACTGACTTGCAGCAAAACAAACTCCAAAATACTAAGAAACTGACTATTTAATAATAAGAGCCGTTTTCTTGACTTGGAACAAGACATTTTTCAGGAAAAATGATAAGTTGAACCTGGTTGTACGGCTAGCCAATCCTCCCGCATAGATGGCAATGATAACAATATCCATTAATCAGCAACACTACGTGACATTACAAACAAACGGAAGAACACATAGCACAGATGAAAAACATTTAACATTTTGCTACAGGCAAGTAATATATCTAAACAATGGTTACACATTGTAAAGATCAATTAATTTCTTTAAAATGTCTGTTCCAAAAGAGGCACGAAAGAAACCTGATGGACAGTCAAACTCATAGATTGAAAATAAACTGACAACGCCATGGCTAAAAAAATAGAAACAGACAAATAATAGTACAGAAGACACAACAAGGAAAACTAAAGACAAAGCAGCATGAACCCTACCAAAAAGGTGCTCCGGAAGGGTAAGCAGATCTTGCTCAACATGGGCCACCCGTCGTGTTTCTTATGTTATTACAAATCCGGAAAATAGTCTGATTCGGTATGTCGTTGTCAGTTTATTTTCGATTTATTAGTTTGACTGATCCTCTGATATCGTTCGTCCCTCTTTTACAGACTTTTATTGAGCTGTTTTGTTTTCGAAGGGAAAATAGGTTATTTTGGGAAGATGTGCAGCAGACTGGCGGGTGGCTGCCAAAGAGTTACAGTGCTTTAACTTATGAACTATTGAATCAAAGCTTTTTTAAATTTAGATATGCTGTTACTTATGATATAATGAAGTTCATGTTCAATATTGACGATTTTCACTTTCTTCATACAAGAAATATGGTTTCTTGGAAGATTGGAAAAAGATTGAAGTCATGTCCGGGCTCTATTTGAACTGTTTAAAAACTAAAGATTGAATTTTGATATGTTATTACTAATGACAAAATATGGGTCAACTGAAATATTGACGATTTCCAATTGTATCGTGCAGGAGTTATTGTGTTTGCAGAACACAAATATATGACAATAAAATCCGATTGCCTATCGCTCTGACAACCTCTTAAGTTCCAATTTTGTTAATTTTTCTAACTTTTGATGTGAATATTTAAGATTCCTTATTAAATAAAAAATCTTTTGTGTTGTTCTTTTATGAAACTTCGTTTGTTTCTCATCATATAGAACCATAATAAAGAATTAAACTATTAATATCAATTCAATACTCACGTTTGTGATGAATTATAATTGTATCTAGTTTATCAATATGACCCATAACCGGTGCAAACTTTTGTTTCTTCGTAGACATTATTTGTAGTCATCTAATTCTACTGGTTTTTTTTTTAATTTATTAACATTATATTCTATCCACCTATATACATACAAATACTTTACGACAAAGTGTATCAGTAAATTAGATTAAAAAACACAATCGTTCTTTCAAAGAAGAGAAGCAAATACACTAAATAATTTACAACCTATATATTTAATCCAAGTGATTGTTAAGGGTGTAATATCATTGGCTGCTATTTAATCTCCAAAATGACATAGTCATTGCGATTTTATTCGTTTGATATCGATATTGAGATGAATCTGTATTGGGCTATTTTGTACACTAAGAAGATGGTGTTATAACTTGTACTGGTGAGTTAATATTCACATAATGTTGTTCGAATCTCTAAAGACTTTTATATGGAATTATCATTTACTTAGAGGTTGCATTTTTGTAAATATTGACAATGCAATTTCCCATAGGAACTCCTTTTACGGCTAAAACTGTACCACTTTTACTATGAAGTTTTGAAAAAAATCTTATCCTAGAATTGAAAGCTCATATATGCACCACAATTTTTTTCAAAGGTCAAAATATAGGGCTGTGCGGCATATTTTCAACGTTTATATGCCCTGAACTTCTCAGAGTTTAAACTAACACTAATTTTCTTAACTACCCCTACCTCGAATGAAAGGTTACCACAGAATTAAATATTAACAATACACACATGTAAATTTACTGGTAACATTTCCAAGTTATGTATCTGTGAGATGGAACACAGAGAGCATAACTGGGAACCAGTATGTAAACAAAATTAATTTTCTATGAATATTCAAGATCTCCCAAAAAAGCCGTGTTTTGAGAAACAGCTGTATTTACAAAGTGCAACCTAGAGGAAATATGTTTTGTAGTATGATAATAGCAATAAATTTATATGAATTTCATATTTTTCCGAAATGGTGTTCAGCGGGCTGATATGAAATATTTATCTCGTGATATCGGCTTTTATCGCATGTTTTTCGTAACATTATTGCATGGCTTTCTGGCGTTACTCGGTGTATTCCGGAAAATAAATATCTTTTGTACGTTTTCATTGAAAAACATTATAAAATAGGGTACAAAACTATTAGGTAACACGAAAATATAATAGGTACAATGCCAAAAAAATCAAATAATACCATAAATAGGTATAGGAAGATGTGGAATGAGTGCCAATGAGACAACTCTCCATCCAAATTACAATTTATAAAAGTAAACCATTTTAGGTCAAGGTACGACCTGCAACACAGAGCCTTAGCTCACACAGAACAACAAGCAATAATATAAACAATCATAACATGTAATTTTTCATATTAAATGTAATATGAACCCTCGATCAACATCATACATCGTGCCTTCGGGTCTTTTGGTTGATATTTAACCTTGAGCTGATAACACATGCATTTGATATGAAAAATGCCATGTAATGCTATTATATGTTGAAGAATAAATCAACTAGAGCATTGAATTTGATAAGAAATTGTGCAGCGTTGACATTTGTGGATCAATATCAATCAGTATTGTAAAGTGACAAAATATACAATCTTACTTTATAATAAACATTTAACAAATACGAAAGACCAGATAGGTAGAAACAACAGAGAGACACTTTGGAATAGGTCTACGTAATGTGAGGCTCGATTTGTATTATTTTGTAATAGGTTAAATATATTAATAGTGGTAATATTCGTCCTTTATTCTCATATTCGTATAGTACTGTAAACAAAGCGAATGGTTTGAATTGTTAAGTTTGAATTTTCAATCCAATGACTTGAATCATAAATCTGGATGAATTTTATTTACGATCTTTTTATAGTAATTATTCTAATGAAAAATACTTCGTAAAATGAGTAAATGGCCAACTTCATCTTAATTTTTATCAGCAAAGTATTGGGTACAACACGGGAAAATTGAAAAGAAAACCATTACAGAGTAAATTAGATGAATTTATATTGTTTTAATTTTAAAACTCATTCTTAATATTTGAAGTGTTTTTTAAGTTGACATTTTACCATTGTGGTCAATCATGTATAGTTACTTCTAACATTGAAAAACTATTTACTATGAAAAAAGATACATTTACAAAATTCGATTTTTCTGCACATATAAACTTAAAAAATACATGTAACAAAATATGTGACTAACCAGACTACGGAAGCCCTGGAGTGCCATGCAAAAAAAAAAATTTCAACTTGTGCGCACAAGTTACCAACTTGCGCGCACAAGTTACTAACTTGCGCGCACAAGTTACTATCTTGTGCGCACAAGTTGCACAACTTGTGCGCACGAGTTATACAACTTGTGCGCACGAGTTGTACAACTTGTGCGCACAAGTTACACGTGATCTTATAGACATGCGCTGTTTTGTTAAAGAGACTACTTTATGAAACGCCATAGCTGCCGAATACAAACATATGTTTATATAAATGAATGCACATACTTTTCAATATCTGCATATGTTTTTTTCTATGTATACACATACTTTTCATATATATGAACATAGTTTACTTTATATGCACTTACTTTTTATATATATATGCACATACTTTTCCTACATATGCACATAGTTATCCTCATATGCATATACTTTTTTTTCTATATATGCACAGACTTATTCTACATATGAATGTACAAATGTAGTTCTGCATGTGAATACATTTCTCAGTATATATGAACATAGTTTTTCAACGTGAGAATTACAATTCATATTATGCTTTTCTGTTGTTTTTTTCAAACTGAACTAATGGTTCCAAAATCATAAAAGGAATGTTTATTAAGAATTTCTTAATGATGTATGTTGTTCAATTAAGCAGCTGTTGGAATCATTTTTAGATGAATGCAATACTATTTTGGTATGTATGATGGTATGGCGCTGTTGTCTTCATCTATAGTCACTTGGTTTTCATGTCAAAACGTTGAAGGAGTCGATTTGTTTGTATTAAATTTTAACACAAGGATTATTACCACTAACGGGTCAAAAGTTGTAAAAATGCATTCTTATAAAACTTAATTTAAATTGCCATTTTCTTTACCAATTTTCATGTGTTTTCAAAGTATTCAGTATAGTTTAGGATCTCAAAGTGTGAATTGTTTTCTATTATTATGATGTTATAGAAAGGACCAAAGACGGGTTAATTTTTTTATGCCATGCCGATAGGCGTATGGGGGCATTATACATGTAGACCCATCAAAACAACATTTGATACAAAAATTTAACAATACTTTTAGATATTTGGATGATATATTGGCTCTAAATAATGACGACTTCAGTATGTATACTAAAGAAATGTATCCTGTAGAACTTACTTTAAATAAAGCTAATGATAACAATGACAACTGCCCTTTCCTCGATCTTGATATCTATATCATAAACGGGAAGCTTAATACAAAAATTTATGATAAAAGAGATGATTTTTCATTTCCTATTGTTAATTATCCATTTTTAGATGGTGACGTTCCCTTGTCACCATCTTATGGTGTTTATATATCTCAACTTGTACGATTCGCTCGTGTATGTAACAATGTATTAGATTTTAGCGAGAGAAATTTATGTATTACTGAAAAATTATTACACCAGGGTTTTCGATATCACAAACTGGTCAAAACATTTACTAAATTTTATCACCGGTATAAGGAAATAATTCGTAAATATAACTCAACATGCAGACATCTTATACGTTCAGGTATTTCACATCCAAAATTTTATGGAAATATTCTTTATAAAGCACAAAAATGTCAGTATTCTCCTCAGAAACTAACAAAACCTTTAAATAGACTTATTAAAAGGGGATATAGTTACGATACTGTTGTCAGGTCATTAAAGATTGCATATTTTGACTTTAACATTGATTCACTGATAGGGTCTTTGCATCGGAACTAAACACATTTATTTCTTAAAAAACAGTTGTTGGCATGACACGGGTTATGTTCTTCTCATATATTTTATGATAGTATGATACTAAACCCCTAACGGGAGGGATTGTACCTGATATTCATATGATGAAGACATAATCTTTCAATCAGTTTTAATTGAGGTCTGGAGCTGGCATGTCAGTTAACTGCTAGTAGTCTGTTGTTATTTATGTATTATTGTCATTTTATTTATTTTCTTTTGTTACATCTTTTGACATCAGACTCGGACTTCTCTTGAACTGAATTTTAATGTGCGTATTGTTATTCTTTTACTTTTCTACATTGGCTAGAGGTATAGGGGGAGGGTTGAGATCTCATAAACATGTTTAACCCCGCCGCAATTTTGCGCCTGTCCCAAGTCAGGAGCCTCTGGCCTTTGTTAGTCTTGTATGATTTTAATTTTTAGTTTCTTGTGTATAATTCGGAGTTTAGTATGACGTCCATTATCACTGTACTATTATGCATATTTTAGGGGCCAGCTGAAGGACACCTACGGGTGCGGGAATTCTCGCTACATTGAAGACCCATTGGTTGCCTTCGGCTGTTGTTTGCTCTATGGTCGGGTGGTTGTCGCTTTGACATATTCACCATTTCCTTTCTCAATTTTATTACCCTTGATCTTCCGTTTTACCGTCTGTCCTTCCATCTTTCCATTTTATTTTGCTGCACTCTAATTTAACTTTGCCTCTTCTTATTTTGATAAAGCTCATACACAAAGGTAAAAAACTATAAAACGCAAAAAGTCACCTGCTGTACTACAGTTCTGCTCCTTTATAACTAGGAAATTTCATTTCTTTTTGTTTGTTTTTGCACTCTCACCTTAATCCCCAAATGCTGAAAATATATACGCAAAACAAGAAATGCAGAGTAAATCAGACAAATCATAATTTAGAACTGCAGCACGTCATATCATATTTGATATTCACACCTTTTTAAAGCTTTTCAATACGTATACATTTTATTTTTACGGCGTCGGCGTTGGCTTCGCAATGTATTAGTTTGTGATTAGGTCTAGTATGTTTTATGCAGTTGTATAAGTATTGGATCATCTCATTTCCATAGATAATATTTGGCCTTGTCCCCTCAGTAATTGTCTATTGACTTTGAAAATTTATTGGCATGTGCAAGTCATATTTCTATGGAGGTTATAAAGCCCACCCCCTCATCATGGTTCATTGACATTGAAACTTTTACATAGTTTACAAGTGTATGTTTGTTTAAAGGGAACGACTTATGATAAGTCCATGGTATTTTGTATGTAATTGTATATTGGCACATTTCCATGGATATTGTTCAGCCATGTACATTACTTTCAGTCGTGGTTCATCAACTTTGAATATTTCCATAACTTACATGTTAAAGTATTGATATTTTGTTTTCAACATTTGCATTTTCAAAATTACAAAAAGGCGTTACATCACCATTTCTGTGAAAACAGTTTATTTTTTTAATATTTTAACGAAGTTATATATATATAATTACTTTCGTATACAAAGAGAAAAATTCAAGAGAGATACATTTCTCCAACCCGACCCCCAATTTTCAAAAGCTTACAACTTGACAATGAATACATGATTCTATCAATATTAATGTCTCTTTAAGATATAATGTAAAATAACTTATCAAATTGATAAAATGGCCCAAGGGCCCAGCTTGATATTACTGCAAATGTAAAACCCTGGATAGTTCGAGCAAGTATGGCCCCTTTAAATACGTTTGACATATCTACATTTGGATTGTGATTAACATTTTGATAATAGGCATCTTGTTAAAGACATCAAGAAATTCAGTGGGCCATTCTTATACCCTCTTTATAGAAAAAAATTTAACATTGACCAAAGAATTATGAATCATGAAAATGTGCCACATATAGTTGACCTACTGCGTTATTACATCTGAGAAACGTACATAATAACTTAATTTTAACATTGATCACTCATAAAAAGGGAGAAATTCACAGGACAAAAAAACTATAATTTTGTTCAACCAGTCGCTGTACCATTTATAATAGGTCAAACCAAAGAACATATAACAGACGGAAACTTCGAAACATAAGGCTATTACAAACAAAGTATGAAGCATCCAGATATTCTATCTTAATACCGAATATAAAGCTCTATAGAAATAGTTTTCGCCATCGCTGGACAGTAATACCTTTGTCTCACTCTATGACATTTTACATTCACTGTTTATAGATTATTCCCACACCGACAAAGTGCGTTCGGCTCTTACTAATGTTTTTACTAATAAAACATAAAACCTGTATCAAAAAAAAAAGTCTGAAAACACGAATACCCCCGCTTAAAATTTTCAATTTTCCATGTTATAAAGGGGCATATTTGTCCAAAAAATTACTGCCCAAATTCTAACTCGGCCTAACTTTGTGTGATTATTAACATTGTGTGTGGATTTCAATAATTTTGGATAAGGCAAATTAACGACAGAGTGCGGAAACCAAACTAAATGCATTAATATAACTTGTGATCCGTTATCACTGAATTGTTGGGACAAACACCACTGAATTCAACACGCCATTAGTGATAATAATCCTTGTGTTAAAATGTAATACAAACGACTCATACAAAATACAAAGTTATGGCATTAAAGCAAGTGACTATAGATGAAGACAACAGCGCCATACCATAATACATACCAAAATAGTATTGCATTCATGTGAAAATGATTTCAAAAGTTGCTTAATTGAACAACATACATCATTTAGAAATTCTTAATAAACATTCTTTTTATGATATTGGAACCCTTAGTTCAGTTTGAAAAAAACAACAGAAAAGCATAATATGAATTGTAATTCTCACGTTGAAAAACTATGTTCATATATACTGAGAAAAGTATATACATGCAGAACTACATTTGTACATTCATATGTAGAATAAGTCTGTGCATATATAGAAAAAAAAGTATATGCATATGAGGATAACTATGTGCATATGTAGGAAAAGTATGTGCATATAAGGTAAACGATGTGCATATGTAGGAAAAGTATGTGCATATATTTATAAAAAGTAAGTGCATATAAAGTAAACTATGTTCATATATATGAAAAGTATGTGTATATACAGAAAAAAACATGTGCAGATATTGAAAAGTATGTGCATTCATTTATATAAACATATGTTTGTATTCGGCAGCTATGGCGTTCCATAAAGAAGTCTCTTTAGCAAAACAGCACATGTCTATAAGATCACGTGTAACTTGTGCGCACAAGTTGTACAACTCGTGCGCACAAGTTGTATAACTCGTGCGCACAAGTTGTGTAACTTGTGCGCACAAGATAGTAACTTGTTCGCGCAAGTTAGTAACTTGTGCGCACAAGTTGAAATTTTTTTTTTGCATGGCACTCCAGGGCTTCCGTACCAGACTATGTGCTTTTAGTTCTCCCTTAAAGTGAAATAGAACAATAACAAATTAAAAAAATATTCAAACAGTTATAATAATAGAACTTTCATCGTCATTTAAATCAATTTGAGAACTTTTTCAACTTTTAAGGCGTATTAAAACCAAATTAAGATAGAATGGAACAAATATTAAGCCTAAATTCAGAGACAGACAGACATTTTATCATTTAAACTTTATGTTTGAAAAAAGAAACATTGTAATTCTATCATGTTAAAAAAAAATTAACCATTCGTTTTTTATTCAAAAACATTTAAATATATGAAATCTTTTAAATATTTCTTTAATAAGAAAATGAACCTTCTTAAGACAAAAGAAATGGATCTCTGTCCCTAATGTTTATGTAACATCTATAATCTGCCATGCCATTCTTATAAATCAGAAATTTTCGCACATGAGTAGAAAATCCAAGATTTTGAAGAGTCAAGGAATATTGACCCCTTTTTACCTGGTTTTAGTAATGGGACTATTAACTGATCATAAGTGTAGTAATGATCATTTCACTGTGATTATTTATTATCAGTCAATAAAATTAGAAATATAAAACTTTCATTTAAGATAATTATTTGGACTTTTGGGAGTTCACGCAGTGTTTACATTAGGCTATGCTATCTGTCAATTACATGGTATGACTCAATGATATAAGGGGTAAAAACCAATAATTTCATTAAATCTGCTTTCGACATATTTTTTGGGAGAGGTAAACAACCTATGTTTTAATGTTTAACACCACAATAACAAATTTCTGTGCATTTTTAACAAAAAAATTTTATATGAAAGCATATTGTCAGGGTGAAAAAGCTAAAAAAAAAAAAAAGCACAAATTTAGGTTTAAGACTCTAAATTTGCAACATGTGACTTCCCCCCCCCCCCCCCCCCCCCTCCAAAAAAAATGAAATGAGGTTACTTTTATTTCAAATGATCAGTAAAACATCAATTGTTTTCTGATTTTGGGTTTTCACCGCATTTCTCTTAAAGGTGTCATTATCTGTTTAACCACTTTTTGCGATTTTCACAGCTTTCTAAATATTTTACCTTTAGTTTAACTTAATCGAAACTAGATATATCCTGAATTGTACATGTATCAGCTTTCTACATGCCATTTTCGACATACCTTTAAAGCCTCCTGAAAAAAAACTGACATTCGAACAGAGGTACTCCAAAAAAAACATGGTTTTCTGGAAATTTTAGTTTAGTATATATGGAGCGCTGTAATCCTCAATTTTTAATACAAACTCATAGACAAGTAAATTTTGACTTAAAATGGTCAAGATATATTTCTCTTTCACCAAAAGTTTCATATCTGCAAATTTGTTGGTTAGTTTAAGTAAACAAGGACACCAAACGCACTATTTTGTGTCAGAGTAGGGCTACTTTTACACCCGTTCTAATTTAGAGGGAGTACTTGGTGGTCTGACACCTATCACGCAAATCTGGTTAACAACCTATCTATTGGTAAAATATACTAAAAACATAATGTGAAGCAGGATCAGCGTAACATTTCTCATAGATTTTGGTGGCGTTTGCTATTGTGTGACTGCTAAACCGAAAACAATAACATGTTTGATGTATTTTTTCGCCTTCTATTCTTTTTTGTCTATACGTTAAAGTATCATGCAAACATGGTTAACCATGTTAACATCCGATTGATAGAACAACAAACCGATTTGAAGATATAACGTTATTTACAAAAGTTTAGATTTAAGATGTGTATTGTGTTGTGTTGGCCAAGTATAAAGCTATACCATCAGATTGTCCCGATTATTAGTATGTGTGTAAATAAATACTTTATGATGGAATTATTATGTTTTGACTGCATGGACAATGTTGTCACCCTTTACATCTGCAAGGTATATCATGTACATGACATATAATATTATGTACGGTCGTAGATATGGTATATCTAAACATCACAAAATTTGAAAAATTTGCCAGTTACATAACGGTTTTTAATTAACAGTAATTGACATGCTTAGTTTTTTTTAGACATATTGAATGAATCATGTCATGGTTGTCGATATCAACAATTGTTCTTTAGAATGACATAAACGTCATGGTAACGTCCGATTGTGTTATATAACGGAATTTGCATAACTAAATCAATTATTGTCGGTTGAGTTTCGGGTAGGTAATTTTATTCCAATCTCCCTTGGTTTTCTGTGTAATTTTTAAGTCCCGTCCTTCGTGAAGAAAAGTACTCTAAGCGTAGTGTTCTTCTAGTGGTTATATACCATTATGTTGTTTGTGTACTCTCACACGGTCAATCGGTCTTGCGGTTTCTCTTATATATAATTCATTGTAGGCTGTACATGATGCACAGCAAGTGAGGGTAAACGATATGCTTTTAAATTCAGAAAATATTTTCGCCTTCATGGATATATTATTTTTTCCTGATCTTAAAGTCTCAAAATGCTAATAGATAAAAGAGCACTATCCATCACATATCATAAAAGCTAGAGGTAAAGCACGAAGCCATAACACAGGTTTCAACCAAAGACCGATTCAGTTCGAGATAAACACATTAAAAAAAAACATTTGGTCCTAAATAAGGAAAGTGTTATTATTTCTATCTTAAAGTGGTAATTAAAGGTTACTTATCTACAAATCAATTTGGAATACCGAAAATATTAAATGGTTGACAATCTGAGGTTCGAGTAGCACCATACAGTACTGTGAGACAAACCAAATTGCCAGTAAAGACAGTATTGCATTTTTGTTTTGAATGAGTTCAAATTTAAAGTGCTGAAACAAATTATTACAACAATACGCATTTATATATATTCAATTCCAATAAGAAAAAAAGAGATCAACGACAATATCGTGTTGATATGAATTAAACTATATAAAGGTACAATATCAAAACAATCCAAAGAACAACAACCAACATAATATCTATTACAAATAAAGGTTAAAAGTTGTAAAGTTTAATATTACATACAAATCTACACTTACTGACATATCGTGACATCAAAGATCTCATTAAATTCTTCGTAAAGTCTTATAGGAATATTTAACGTGAATGAAATGCAATTTGCCCACTCATGAAAACATTTATTCTTTTCTCCACCTATACCGGACAGCCCAATTAGAACTAGTGCAACAAAAATTAACACGTCAACAAATAACACTATGTATATACCAATAGTAACCAATCCAAGAATGGCATAAAAAAGGATTACAAAAAGAAATTTGACTATTAAGAAACATGTATTACAGTTTACGTTGCAACTTGTTAGACAACGCTGTTCTGTTCTAGTATGATGTAGAAGTTCACCAATTCCATTCATTAAAATCAAAACTTTCTGCAAAATGGTCGACGTTGAAATATCTAAAAGCAAATATGCAATTTGATAAAGAATTTCTATACATGCAGGTATTCAATATGACAAATGAAAGGAAATACATAAATATCTAGTATGTACTTTCCATATATTTTCGATTGTTTTAAAGAATAATTTAAGCGTCACGTCTTCAATAGCAATTACTAATATTAATTCACGCTGTGTGTGATTTTATCATATACTAACTAATAACTGGAAACTATTGTCTCCTTCTATGAAAATATACAATAATCTATAGAAACTGACAGGCAATATGTACACTTCAAATGACTTGGTTAACAAAAAACTTTTTTTTATTCATACACACCATCGGGGGCATTATGGTAAGACATATTGAATTCAAAATGTTCTAGTTGGCAATAAAACTATTGCTTAAGAGGGTACTGCTTTCCCATGCATGATGTAAAAATAAATCATCTAAGAAATGTACGATTCAGCATATATGTTTACCAGAGTAACTGTGCATTGTGTATTGGAATAATTCTGAGAAAGCTTAATTAAAAGTAAACATCTTTCAGGAGCGTAGGTGTTCTGTCATATATCTTGTTCGCAAATTGTTTTGTTAAAAATTTTGTATTCTCAATTGAAGTGGTTTATATTTTTCAGATCGAGGCCTTCTGTGATAGACAATATGGTATGGGTTTTCTCATCGTGGAAGGCCTTACGGTTGTCTATAATTGGTAACATCGACTTCATTTGTGTTTAGTTCTCTCATTGCGTATAATACCACATCTCCTTATTTTTAATATCTACCTACCCGTTACTAAAACCTTTGTTAACTGATTTTTTTTTTCTTTTCAACTTATATTTAACTATTCGGTTCTTTTCCATTATTGACTTAACATAAACCATAGTTCACTTGTGCGACATTGTAGTATGATAAATAAACTCATTTTAAGAAATATATGAACAAACAGTTGCATCCGATAATAATACAAACATGTATACTAATTGTCACCCGTTCAGAAATTTTGTCTATATCTAAAATACCTTTCTTTTCGGATTTGATTCAAAATTTGTACTCTTTTTCTTTTCCATAACGGCATTGTGTGTATGTTTATACTTCTGGGGGTTCAAATTATATGTCCCCAATAAAACGCAAAAAAAAAAGCTTTACAAAGAGAGGTGTCAACCTCTAGAACCCTTCTTTTGTATCCGCCATTTGTATGAATAAGCATGCATACTTCGAAAGCCTATTCAAAACCCTCGTTTTCTTTCCTGTATTTTATCTTTTAAATTCCTAGGATGAAATTATTAATGCTGTTCATGAAAGAATGTTGTCTTGTTTTTACGATTTGAAAAGACACATTTGCATTTAATACTCACAATCAATTTCAATTGACATTATGTCTTGTTTAATATCACACTGTGTTATGATTGCTGTAGTCTTATCATTCTTGGTGTCTGTTATCTATTGATGAGATGAACATGAAATGTGTTTAAAAGAGAACATTCACTCGTTTGTAAAATCCAAGTATATACCCATTTTTATATTTTAATTCAAAAAGTTTTTTGAGATGTATATTCTTCTATCATGACCTTTATCTGCAGTTATCTAATTTTCTTTATTATACGCACGGCGCTTTGTCTTTACAAATTGTCTTCTTTTGATTTATAATCTCTGGTTTTAAATTAGTTTTGAAGTTTACCATTTTAGCCTCTTGCATCGCAAAAGAGTAATTTAATGTCGAATGGTTGCATTAAATGTTAGTGTGGTTCAGACGCTATTGAATTTGAATAATGGTTGTCAGGCAAACAAAACGAAACGAAGAACTCTTGAACACTAACTCTAATTTAAATCTCAAGATTCTTCACCAGAACTATTTATCTATTTGTTCTGTATATCGTCTTAAAACATATTCATCATCAAGGGACCTTTTAAAGCTAACTTTACAGTATTGTTTTGCTCATTAGTGAAGTATTTACGTTGCCCTGAAGATTATAAATATTCATGGTGTGGTCTCTGGTAGATTACTGTCTCCTAACAGATAAGATCGGGTATGTTGCTTATGTCGTAACTTCAACAGCTTCCCTTTTCACGAATGTGATCTACCGAATTATACTACTTACAGTATTCAGTATTTGTAATAAGATAAGCAACACGACGGGTGCTACATCCCAGTTTTTGTGGGGTTCGTGTTGCTTAGTCTTTATTTTTCTATGGTGTGTCTCCTGTGCTATTGTTTGTTTGCTTGGTTTTTTTTAAACCATGGCGTTGTCAGTTTATTTTCAATCTATGAGTTTGACTGTCCCTCTGGTATGTATCTTTCGTCCCTCTTTTACATATATTACCTCTTCTTTTTTAATTAGTCATATATGACATCGTATCACAGCCTAATATTCTATTATCAACTATCAGCCAAAGCTATTAAGATAAGAATTTCAAGCTAAAGATGTGTTTGAAGTCGAACGTTGGATTGTTGAATTCTTAGATTTTGTAAAAAAAAATCACTACCTTCTTCGACGATTAACTTAAAGAAATACCCAAAGATTATAAATCTCTATAAACATTCGTTTTCCTTGACATCTTGTTCTAGTGCGTTCATAAATTTATCGGGGAATATCACTACTTTATTTTTAATTTGTTATTTTTAAACATATGTATAATCCTGTTGACATTATAATAGAATTTTTCAACTATTTGATTAAATTGCATTTTTTGGGCAGTACAATGTGGTTCTAGATAAGGATGCTGAATTGTTCGTTTACATGTTTCATTCCAAAATTGTGGTTTCACAATGTTTTGGTGTACAATATTGCATTTAACAAAACTTGTGAAGTTTTAAATAAAGAACATAGATATTTTCGTCTAGACTTACCTAAGCTTTATATATTTGGTTCTTCAATTTCACGTTAAAATTTAAAACAGTATATTTGTTTGCGTCGCATATTTCATATCCAGAAAAATGTCTACAAAGTCAAAACAGTCAAGTTAAGGATTTAATAAAGAATAAAAGGATCATTTGTTCCTTATAAAATCTCTTGTTCAGAGATCTAAGTCTTTTTTTTTAATAAAGATGGATAATTATATGAATCCCTTAGGTCACTTTCAAAAAGTTTATGTCTTTTTTGTATACGTACGTTTTGATATTTTGTATCTAAATATTAAAGTCGTTGTAGCTGTGTTAAATTTTGATTACAAAATGTAGATAAAACGCGATTTGTTATGCTCTAATTGCAGTAGTATTTTAACAGAAACAATTTGCAATGGTTCATATAAACATTAATATATATGCTTTTGAATCATCAGCAGCTAATTTTTGAGACTTAAAGGGGCATTAGCTGTTAAATTCATGTCCATCGATTTGACTCAAATTCTCATAATTTATTTATAATATACTTAAACGTATTTTCAAATTACGAGTCTGATATAGAAAGATAACATTACATGTATTCAATAATATGTTACAGTATTTCGTGTGTATTTCAGACTTGACGACATCCATATAATTATAGAGATAACCTCTGAAGAGTGTCGACCGTCACCTAATCCGATATAAATTCAAAGATAAAAATAATAGATTGCAATATCTTGCAATAGTTATTTCTATATAAGAATAAGATGTGGTATGATTCCAAATGTCACAACTGTCCGTAAGAGACCAAAATGACACAGACATTAACAACTATAGGTCACCGTACGGCCATTACAAATGAGTAAAGCCCATACCGCATAGTCAGCTATAAAAGGCCCCGATATAACAATGTAAAACAATTCAAACGAAAAAAACTAACGGCCTTATTTATATAAAAATAATGAACGAAAAACAAATATTCAACACATAAATAAACGACAACCACTGTATTTCAGGCTCCTGACTTGGGACAGGCACATACATAAATAATGTGGAGGTGTTAGACATGTTAGTGGGATCCCAACCCTCACCCTAACCGGCAGTAGTATAACAGTACAACATAAGAACGAACTATAAAAATCAGTTGAAAAAGGCTTAACTTATCAGATGAACAAAAATACAAATGGACGTGGCCGGGTACTATGTCTGTTTCATTTCATGCTATTGGTTAAAAAAAAAAGAGATAATCAACGTTTTCTGTTGTATAAGAATAATTGTATATTGATCGAATCTGTCAACAAAATGGTTTACTTTGTTTCACAATGTAAATGTTGACATTTTTCCCTTTAAATGGCTGAACACAATCTAAACAGGTGTAATCATTTTTTAGCTAATGGGCTAGATTGAAGGTAATATGAACACGAGTTCAATGAGGTAAAATTCTGCTCTTGCATGAGAATAATTCATTAGTCTTTATTTTGACAAAATTGAACCTAATTGACTGCCAAGAAAGAATTATTATTTCATTATGTTGATCAATGATTGAACAAAACATAGTCATATTCTAATTTTTGTATATGCCCGTTTAAAATGTTTGTCAACCAACTTGTATTTCTTTATTTATATATTTTTTTAATTTTAATTATATTAGATAGTTGTTAAATGTATCATGAAAAAAGGCTACAAACCTCTTCTTAACATATCCCAGTTTAACACCATTTGGGCTATTAATTTTTAAAATCCTTCGGCAGCTAAAATTTGATAATCTAACGTCGAGCAACAATCCCTTGTGTTCATCTTTCAGATAAAAAGGCAGGTCTCCTTGTTTTTATTTAGTATCAGCACCATTATTGCTCATACTACAGTTTATAAATAAATACATATATTTTTGAAAATTACTAGTCTTCCATTGGAATTTAATTGGCCGTAAAAAGAAGCCTTTATTTGATTTATTTAGAACATTGATATATAGAAAGTTCCTTCTTTAACATCATACTAGGTGGGGTTTTTTTGATAGGCTATTTTGTATATTGCAGAACTTGAGGTCTTCCTCTTATTTTGGTAGTTGAGCAGTTTTACGTTTTCTGTCTTATGATTTGAATACGGTAAGTTTCTTGTATCTTTATTTTGGTCATTGAACAGATTGTATTGGTCTTTTCTATCATTAATCGACGAAGAATGAAGAAATCAAAGTTCTCCATAAAATAAAATTGCAGTAACTTCAGAATTAAAAAAACAGGAAGGGGCGATAAGCATCCCGCCACAAAATAGTTGAAAAACCCGGTGATACATGACATTGGTAATTGCACGGATGACGGGAAAAAAACGAATTGTCGTTACGACAAGTGAAACATATTCATGATCATCAATAACACCGGTATTTCCTAACCAAATCATGGCGTTTATAAAACCACAGGAAGAGATGACTTCAACATAACCACGTTACAATAGTTTCGTTGTCAGCTGTGAAATTCAAATGTTGTATGTTTCAATAAATTCATACATTACAAAGTGATTTAGATACATTACCATCAACATAGGAAACGCTAATTATTTCTTTTTCCGTCTTCCTGAGATCGTACAACTTTGTAATTCACTGAAAATATAGAAGAACAATTGTTTACCTCGATGTTGTAGTCACCAAAAGAATACAGTTGATTAAAATCATTATTTTTTTTATCAAAACAGAAATATCACACTTTAAAAACTGTAAAAGGAGCTGATAATATCGAAAGCTCTTTAAAACTGATGGATCGACGAAAATTTTTAATGTAATGAAAAAAATGACATATAACAAACGTTGATTTGCAAAATTGATCAAAATTGATAAAAATTCAAAGTAAATGTTACCTTTAATAAATGTGTTGGTAGTACATTTGACATATGAAAACAAATTTTAGACTCTGTTTCTCACATCAAAAGAATAAGAATTGTCATGCAGCAATATAATACTAACCTGACTGTTTGTCGTTATATCTCCCTAAAGTATAAATGTATATAAACCGATAAGAAGATATTGAATTATACTAAAATAACAATTATCATCATTTGAATTTTTTTTAAACATTAAAATCTGTAAACTCATATCTTAAAAGTGTATATAAATACCATGGGGTCAAATAAATCAACAGTTGTATACCACTGTTCGAAATTCATAAATCGATTGAGAAAAAAAAACAAATCTGGGTTACAAACTAAAACTGAGGAAAACACATCAAATATAAGAGGAGAACTACGAACAAACCAAAGCCATAGTTCCAAGACGACTGGCAACACTAACTTTTTATCATTGTTAAGCATTATTAGATTTGTTAATTCTGGTATCATTTAGAAATGAAAATACTTTTTAATATTCATCTGGAAATATACATCTCTGTTGTTATTGCTGGTATGTATATTACTTGTTTACGTGTTTTTATAAATCGAAATCTTTAGCTTATTTTAACCTTTTTCGCCAACAGTGAATCATTCAAAAATAAGTCTGTATTTGGAAGTTACCGTCGTAAATATGTGAATAACAAATAAATGTCTCCATTTTGTAAAGCGTGATAAATGACATGAATGCATTACCATCATATCCCGGAAATATACTTTTCATTCAAGGTCTAGACCGATACCGTAGTTGTCTACTTTTTTACAATCGACGTTCGCAGTTGTTATAGCCTACAGTTACATGCCAATTCGTGAACGATCACCATTAAGGTCATATCGGCACATCACCTTTAATTATTGTAGTATTGGCATATTTAATCACTTTTATTTTGGACATATTGAAGTCCGTTTCTAGTGCTGTAAGATGTATTAGTTTCTACAATGACAAAAATCCAAATACATGTTGTTCCAAATGTGAATTTGAATTGTTTATTGTATTGATCATTGATCTTAAAATATCAAAATTGATCAAACATAAATACCTTGTCCTTACATACTACCTACAATGTATGTTGAAATTAAGGTTAACGTGATTTATTAGACTAATGCACTTTTTACAATATATTGTTTTATCTAGGTCAAGGAACAAAATGTTTCTCTTATCGTCATATAATATATTTCTTTTATCTTAAAACGACACAATATATCTTGTAACGCTACAGAAACCTTAACGAATGACACATGACACATTTATAGTTTGATGGAATTTCTTTTCCGATTCCCAAGTCGATTTTGATAACTGCTGAATTGCTAATTGTTTTTATTATTTTACAATTGCTGCTCAAATGGTGTTAAATCATGCGTAGAATTGTGGAACTCAGATTTCCATTTTCTATTATTGTTGGTGGTCAGTTGATGTATTTACTACGTGTGTATGTTCCTATCTAAGTGAAAATACTTTTATTTGAAGGATGTTGTTTGTTGCTGTATATCATATATGTATATCTTTTATTGTTTTGTACATTAATCAGTACGTATTTTTCTCGATTGAATAGTGTTATAGTGTCATTTAGATGAAATTGAGACTGAAGGGGAATTCGTCAAAAAGATAACAACCCGACCAAGGAGCCGAAAACAGTACAAGGCTACCAATGGGTCTTCAACACAGCAAAAAAATCCCACATCCGAAGTCAGGCTTCCAATGGCACCTTAACACAAATATGTACTAGTTCAGTAATACAGAACTCCGAAACATATAAATCAATTAAAATTTTGAAACAAACACAAGACTAACTATTGCTATAGGCTCCTTACTTAGGACAGGTGCAACAATGAGGCGAGGTTAAATCTGTTTAGTGGTATATCATTCCTTTCCCTATACCTCTACCCAGTGCATTTTATAGTTGTCTATAAAGTGTGGTTTTGTTCAATATCAGCGACCATACGGGGACATACAGTGCCAAATAGTGAGTTGTAAGCTTGGCAAACATACAAATTTTCTTACTTTGTAAAATCAACCATCTAACGGCGTATGAAAAAAACAATCACACACAATCAAGAGTTCATACAAGGAGGTGCTTTATGCATTGTACTCATTTACATTCACATATTCCTATCGTATTTGTTTATCAATTAATATTTTTTTCTTCAAATACAAAATTGTACAAAAAATAAGAACTTTATATTCAATACTCACGCTTTTGATGAATGATAATTGTATTAAATTTATCAATATGCCCAATTATCGTCGCAAACTTCTGTTGTTTTGTAGATTCCATTGGGGTTACCTTAAAGATTATTTTGACTGACTAAAACGCGTGTTTTTCATTCATAAACTTTTTACAGCCACGTTTTAAACTTGTAGATCTAATCGAAATATTTATTATGTTTGTTTATCTAATCTATGTGGAAAAACATACTTATTCTATTAAACTGGAAGCATTATTGTTGATCGTCTTTATTTATATTTAAAATCATTCCAATATTCCCCGTTATGGTTTTATTCCGATATTTCACCACCAGGCTTATGGAGGTAGAACGTCATTGTGAGAAAATCGCCGTTAACTATATGTGACTAGCCATTTCCAGGCTTAGGAGGGTACATTGTCTAAATTAGATTTTTGTATATTTATCTAGAATATTCCGAAACAAAACTCTCTGTCATGTTATTATGACATATTTGTTGTAATAGCAATGAAACGAGTCATTTCGAATACCGGTATGAAAATGAGACTGTTATATGACGACTTTTATTTATTGAAGCCACTAATTTATAAAACACAAAATTATTGTATTTATCGGCTTTAAGTGATGTTCAATAGCGTATTTGAATAAAATTTCAAAGATTTAAATTTACTACAATGCAAACAATTCTTAGCTCTATTTTAGAACATGTAATTTAAACTTGTTGAAATGAAGTTAGTTTGAAATTTGTCAAAGTAAGCTTTAAGAATTCCTTTTTTTTAGTATAGATTTATTATGTACGTCTCTTAACATAGTATGCGACGCGTAACAGTTTATAAGTAGGTGTTCTCATATATTAATTTGATACGGTGCATTTATTATTGATATATTTCAAACTTCATTTATGAAAGAAAAACTTTAGAGCAGAGCATTATTTGTTTGTTTGTAGCTCTATTTTTGAACATTTAATTTAAACTTGTCGAAATGAAGTTAGTTTAAAATTTATCAAAGTAAGCTTTAAAAATTCCTTTTTTTAATTTAGATTTATTATGCATGTCTCTATACATAGTAAGCGACGCGTAACAGTTTATAAGTAGGTGTTCTCTTATATGCATTTGATACGGTGCATTTATCATGGATATATTTCAGACTTCATTTATGAAAGGAAATCTATAAAGCAGAAATTTTTGATTTTTTTTTTGGATCAATTTAAAATGTAGATTCAAATATTTTTCACTTCAAACGATAAAGTAAAACTTCTTCAAAACTTATATATGATGTATAGTTCGGCGTCCGCAAAAAGAAAGCCAACGAAAGTGTTTATCTCTTCTTCACAAATACGTATTTCATTGAATCTCGATATTTATCATGTTTGTAATTTTTCTAACAATGACGTTCTACCTCCATAAGCCTGCAAATGTCATGGCGGGTCACATATAAGATTCCGGTGATATCAAAGGTAGCACAAGGAAGTTAATATCCACAGAATTCAAGAAGACATTGGTATGGAATTACTAAACCATTTACAGAATAAAAGAAACACTGCTGCATTAGATCTGATAGAAAAAGGCACAGATTTGACATTTATAGATCAGGTAAATTATTTGTGACTGCATAAACAAACCAAAGACTACCACTTACATAGAAAATTAAATCCCAACACAATCTGATTGTTTTATCATGAATTCTAAAATTAAAATCACAAAAACACGAACTTCGAGGAAGATTCAAAACGGACAGTCCGTAATCAAATCGCAAAAGCAAAAGCTCAAAGTCATCAAACGAATGGATAACGACTGTCATTTTCCTGACTTGGCATATGTATTTTCTTATATAGAAAATGGTGGATTAAACCTGGTTTTATATAAAACTCTCATTTGTATGACAGTCGCATACAATTGAGAATCACTTTAAAACAAACAAATATGTCAAAACAATCATATAGACGAAGCACATAGGCAAAAAATAAATATTACAACATATATCTTTCAAAATTATGAAGAAATAGCAGAAAAAATGTGGTACACACTGAATAACCCGCGTAGCGGCTTATTTTAAAGTGTGCACCACATTTTGTTCTATGTTATTTCGAATAGACAGAAAAAAATATAACAGTCATTTTCTAATAATTTAATACTAAATTCCGTTTTAAACCGTAGTAAACCATGAAAAAACGTTTATGACGTCACAGTCGAAATGTTGAAATTGTTGATTTCATAAAAATGGAGTGATGATTTAGGAAGTATTCAGAAAATGCTGTAATTGTTTTGACATTTTCCAAAAAATTACCTGAATATTGAAAATATGTACACATGGTATGATATATGCAACTTTACATTTGTTTTGGTAGAACAGTAATACAGCTCTCCATTATGCAAGTTCAAATGGATTTACAGAGGTTGTAGTAAGAATTTTAGAGGAAAATACATCTATAATTGATAACCAGGGACAGGTTTGTTTTATGGAATAAAAGCCTCATAAAATAAAAGAAGAAATTGTTCAGGATAAGTAGGCTGCCTGTTCCTGAGCAAAGACCTGGTGATTCAAAAAGAACACATCTCCTACTTGTTCAAGCAGTGCAATGCGAATTTTAAAAATGTCAAAATAGGGAATCGGATAAAATCGGTAAAAACAACTTAATTGTTATCCAAAGAACAACTTAGAACTTACTCGTAAACAAAACCCGGGTTTGTTTTTGCTTAACCAGTTAATGACTTCTGAACAGCGGTTCAATAGTGTAGCCTTTATTCAACTGAATAAAAGTAGTGAATTTAGGCACACACATATCATATTGGTAAACCAATTAGTATTTGGTGACTGTACAACGTCTTTATTGTCATTGCAATCGTTATATATCCCGAATCTGTTTGAGCAATTTCTGTGAAAATGAACATGCGCGAGCGTATCAAATTAGATGAGACATGTAACGCCAGACGATGGAGCAGGGGTATGTCACTGTTGAAAATGTGAGGTTAACAATTCATCACGTTTGTCATGTATTATAGTATATTAACTGTAAATTAGTCTGAAGTTTGAATGAGATTTTATATTAACACTAAATTTTCAAAATACCACTATCAAAGTTCTGTAATTAACACTTTTAAATTTTCTAAATACCAAAACAAACCATTAAAATATGATAAATGTTAATTTTTCAGTAACATTTGAATTTATTAAAAATTGAGAATACATGCGGGATGTATGTATAGTTCAACTGGAAATATTTTCATTTACTAGTATTTCAATTAATTCTTCAAGAAAAGGTCTGCAAATGTTTGCGCCTGTCCTAAGTCAGGAATCTAATGTACAGGCGTTGTCGTTTGTTTGTGTAATTTATACGTGTTTCTCGTTTCTCGTTTTTTATATAGATTAGACCTTTGGTTTCCCCGTTTGAATGGTTTTACACTAGTAAATTTGGGGCCCTTCTTAGCTTATTGTTCGGTGTGAGCCAAGGCTCCGTGTTGAATACCGTACATTGACCTATAATGGTTCAATTTTATGAATTGTTAATTGGACGGAGAGTTGTCTCATTGGCACTCGCACCACATCTTCGTATATCTATTGAAAACGTTTTTAACATTTTCTTCAGGATGGACAAACCGCTGTACATAGAGCTTTGCAGAACGGCAACACGGAGACTTTTGTTTCACTAGTGGCTTATGGCGCCAATATCAATGTATTAGATGTGGTAAGTTCCCTTTTGCAGTACATGTACCTTATTTATATGGGGACGAAGTCCCCAATAACAGTAGAAAAATCAATAAAAAAAAAATTAAAAAAATAAAATCGGGAAAAGAAATTTTCATTGTACTAATGAACTCAAAATCGTTCAATTTTTTTTGATGTCATGTTTTGAATTCCCGCATCTGCGCAGAAATCTACAATGTACTTCCTTTTTCCGGTCTCGTGTGTATGAAACTTTGAGTAAAATATATATTTATCAGTCTAGTATAAAATAGGAAGGAACGCAAAACCAATTTCATTTTTTAATAATTCCTTGATATGAAAAAACGTTACTTGATAAAAGCGTTTCTTTGTTTACATTTCATATGACGTCATAACTTAAATAACGTCACAACTAAAATCCCTAACAACAGAACCAAAATCGGAAACGTTACGGTATTTCGGTTTCTTTTTTTTTTAACAAATATGTAAGTTACAAAAAAATAATTCATACAGACTTCGTCCCCATTTACAGGTAATGCCTGCCTCATAAAAAAGACGTTACCTAATGACAGCGTTTCTTTGATTACATTGAATATGACGTCATACGTCACAAATAAATCCCTAACAACAGAAACAAAATCAGAAGAGTTACGGTATTTCCGTTTCTCTTTTTAACATGTTTGATTTAAAAGAGAAAAAAACATACAGACTTCGTCCCCATTTCACAGGTAATGCCTGCCTCATATTAGTACAACAATGACAGGAAGTTCAGAAAATAAGTTGTCATTACCGCAATGGATCACCTCATGCTAAATTATTTTGGGGAGTAACAATTTATTTAGCTCCTTATCAATTTTGACAATTTTTTTTTAGATAAGTACATCCGGAATTATAATGCCCTGAACAGGAAAGTTTTTTTTTTTACATATGTCTTATTTGCGAAAAGCAACTTGACTGATCTTTTTTTTATGACATCAAGTCTAAAGAATATTGAATTGAAAATTAGTCGTTCCAGATTTATAACATTAAATGCAACAGCTAGACATTACAATTGTGTCTTATGATAACATAAGTATGCCTTCATAAATCCTCACCATTTTCACCATGTTTTATCCATAAAGGAAAATACCAAATGTCAATAATATATGATGTATTTACCGAGGAGTCGTGTGCTTCTTGCATAGTTGTTTAAAGTTTATAATATACAAAACAAAAAAACTTTTTTTTTATAATTGAAAATGTATTTCATAGCTCTGATACCCTGTCTTTACTGCACTAATTTCGTTTGTGTTCATGATATTTTGTGATTTTACCTTCTATTGTTATTGGGATTGAACAAAAGAATGTGTATTTTAATATATTCAAATCTTTTTTTCATTCTTCTGTCATCCCAGAAAGGACAAAGTTGTTTAGACATGGCTATGAAGAGAAAGGACTTAAATCTAGTAAAGCTGTTGTGCTACTTTGGGGCTGAAGTGGCACTACAAGACTGGATTCTTCTATCTGGTGATATAAATGCACTGGATAAACAAGATCAAGTAATATTGAAACAAATTCTGGATCAAAATGATAGATTAGCTGCAATTAACCACGGGTAAAAACATACATTTATTTTGGTAGTAGAAAGCCGTAATAGCTTGGTCAAATTTTTCAAAGTATTCACATTTTGTTTTAGACAAATCAATGACTTTTATAATACCATTCATTACAAGTATTTGCATTTTATAAATTAAAAAGAATGTTTATTTCATGTATCCTTTTCATATTTGGAATTTGTTTTACCCAGTTTCTTTTAACTTATTGTATAATCTGATGGAAACCTAAACTCTAGTATATGAACATTAAATTTGTATGTTATAATTCAGCCCAAGTGTTAAACAAAATACTTTTACACAAAATTCAGTGTAGAAAATAGTTCTTAATTGTGTTATCAATGCCGAAAAAGTAAGATTATAAAAAGTTTTAGAGTGTATAACAGATGCAATAAAAGCAAACGTTTGTTTGAAAATTTGTATGTCAAAATATGATGATTTTTGCATTAACTACATTGGTATTTTTTGCGCAAATTATTTTGAATTCTAATATGACGACCTAGGCCTATTATCGTCAACCAGTATAACCCCAGTATATCAAGCTTAAACACAAGCGCATAAATACACAAAACCGGTTGTTCTGCGTTCAAATCAATTATACCACTAGCCATTATTAATTTTCGACACCAAAACCCACAATTTACGGAGTCCAAGATTCAGATGCGATATAGTGATTTCAATTCTACAGCAAAATAAACAAATCAATTCATTTAAATTTTTTTCGTGGTTAATTTTCACAGAACAAAAACAAAAACCAAAAAATGATGTTATCGTCTTGGCATAGTGTAATGCCCGCGTCACACTGTTATTATATACGATAGCAAAAGATGGACATACGAAGGTTAACCGAAGACGGGTATTTAAGCTTCATATCTCAGCCGAAGCCTACACGATGGATCACGAAAGCTACACGATGGATTACGAAGGCTACACGATGGATTACGATGATGGCGCGATGGCCATACGATGTCTAAAAGATACGAACAGAATTTCGGCAACATATCGTTTCTGTACAAGTCTGCCATGCATGGCGGGAATTCGATCTTTTTGTCTAATTCTTATAAAACTTAGTTTATTATCCCCTCGCCTACTACATGTAAGTTGCGTGTAGATAAAATTGTTATGGACACTCTAGAACCAAAATCCTCAAAACTTGGTATCGTGTTACTCGTTAAGAATATCTTAAGCGCTATTGACTTTAAAATTCAAATGTCAAGGTCACAGTGACAGTTGTAATACAAGGCAATATCACCCTTGTGGACACTCTAAAACCAATATGCTTCAAAAGATTTTAACCACATTTGGTATATTGTTCCTCCTTGTAATGATTTGACATATTTTACGTTCAAGGCTAAAGGTCAAGGTCATCCAGATGGACTTGTTTTTTCTCCTTGAAATAGCATAATACACAGGAAATTGGTTGCTCATTCTTTTACCTGCTAATTCTAAAGACAATATTAAAGGTATTTCCAGTTACTGAATGTTTTGGTTGATTTCTAAAAAAATAGTTTATGTATCAAATATGCATATTCAATTTATCATTTTCTGCATGTGTCATATACAAATAAAGTGTCCATATTTGTCCCCAATATGTTATTTACGAGGGGATGCCACGCTCGGCATTGCCTTGTTTGAACTGTAAAATGTGTGCACTAGTCTGAATAATCACCCATAATTATGCCCATGTTTACTGATCTATCTTAAAGGTAAGGTAATGGGTTCGTTGATCCCTTTTATTCAAAAAGAGCTCTTTCCAGGAGAATATCATAATAATATAGACAAAAGGAAGGATGTGGGGGAAATAAACAAATGCGGCAAAATATGACATATAGAAAACAAAATGGTTATGGAGTAAACATTCGTGTGACAACAACTCAGACGATACATAAAAAATAAGTATAATGAAGAAAAAGTTGGTTTCCCTTTATACGTGTACCTGCAGTGTTGCTGTACGAGGCGCGTTTATGATTTTCATTATGTTACTTGATATGAAAAATTGACAAAAAAATAATATTTTACTTGTAAAAGTAAATCCTGAGCCTGTAATAGCTGCTCTTCTTGTTCCATTTGAATTAATAGAAACAACGCTGTCGCCTTTCTTGTTCTCATAGAATCATATGATATGAGCTCCATGTTTTGTGAACGTCTTTCTTAACTGTCGTATTAGACTGACCAGTGCATATCGCGCATGGCACTTTAAATGTATTTTAGCGCGAAAATTAACTTACATTTAGCTGGATTTATTGCCGTCGTAGTTCCATCTTGTCGCCTTCGTACTTTTACTCGATGGCAACACGCCGGGATTACGAGGTCTTCACGAAGTCGTGTTGCCATCGTAAGACCTTCGGGTATCTTCGTGATTCATTCGTGTAGACATCGTAATGTCAAAACTGCTCGATGGAAACGATGAAAACGATGGAAACACAAATGCAATACGATGTGCAAAGATGCATTCCCGGTGACATTACGATGGTGAGGATGGTGATACGAACTCAATACGAACCCTTAACATCGAACGCACCTTCGGGGATTTTTTAACATGTTAAAAAATTTAGAACCCTTCCCGAAGCTGTCCCCGAAGGCTAGAAAAAGTGGCCGATGGTTCTACGATGGTTAAAGATGGCACTACGAATAGCCCGATCTGGATACGATCAGTCCCGATTTTGAAAATTTCCATTATCGTGTTGCCATCAGCGTAAAATCGGGACAGTGTGACGCGTGCATAACAGGAGACGGTTTGACCTTAGTATTTTTCTATGTATAAAATATCTTTCTTTTATCATCTGTGTGTTTTATTTGTTAAAGTCAGCTATAATGTTAACTCAGCCTCTAAAGCTACAGGTATTTCTACATTGTAATGATGAGTTCCTTTTTATCGTGTGTATAATTAATCAACAATACGTGTGTCTACTCTTCGAACACACCTTTACCTATAACGGTACACCGACAAATCAATACTCTACTTCTGATAATTGACATTGACCTCAATATCTCTAAGTTAACTGCAAATGGAAATACCTGTAATCGGACAATTATATTAAATCAAGCGTAATTGATCTTATGGCTCGGAAATAATTAATTCCTGAAACACAAGTCTACTTGATATTTCCGACTATAAATTGTAAACCGTCTGTTAACCTCGTATAAAGGTTCGAACCACTGGGCCCTGAGTCTCCTTGGCTGAAGAGATCGAAATATTAAGTAAGTTTATATAATTTAATAAGGTCTCTCAAAATATCAACAGATGTAAATAATTGCAATAACAATACAAAGTATCAAAGTTATATATTACTAGAACACACCCGTGATATCGCGGGTCCGTGACTGAATTAAAGTATATAACTATGCGCAAGCCTTATCTTAGTATTAGTACTGTCATCTGATAAAGTCATGCCTATTATAAGATACACAATTTTCTCTGCTTTCAAATCTTTCTGTTTGAACCCGTCGAACTGGAACTTATCAATTATTGGTAATATTAATTATTTGGAAAACAAAAGGTCCTGGAATGGAGTATTTTTTAATCAACAGCATTGTCCTATATTAGTTATAAATAAAGCTGAATTCTTTGATTCGCTGTTTTACGTCATGCCCGCTAACAAATTGAAACTTATTTTTAGTTCAGATTTTTAGTATTCTTATTGTTATCTTAGAAAGTCTTACGGATTAAAATACTACAATAGGTAACAATTTGACAATTTAGTAGTGTCAACCCTGTGATTATGACCCGTGTATATAGCATATTAATCCTGAATACACCGTTTGGTGGTGCGCCTGTCAGATGCGGAACGTACAGATACGGTAATAGGTAACAGGTGATTATACTATTGGTATCGGTATCGGACTCGACCCGGAACTTCCTAATTATTGGCAATATTAATTACGTGGAAAACAAAAGGGCCTGGAGTGGTGTAATTTTTAATCTACACCTTTGTACTATATTAGTTGTATATAAAGTTGAGTTCTTTGATTCGTCGTTTTTATGTGATGACGGCTGACAAATTGGACCTCGTAATTTTAGTATTATAGATATTACATTGTAAAATAATGTAAAAGTTCTAATCAAAAATGTAAAATGAATATTAAGTGTCGGCTTCTAAACAAATGGAATTTTACCGTAAAGACCCTAAACTATTTAACTTTATCGTAATCGCTTTAAATATTAAATTCAAACCCCCGAAATATAAAAGCTTCTTTACTCAATTCTTACTAGAACACACTGTGGACTAAAACAGGACAAAATAAATCAACGAAAAATCACCCTGAGAAATAAAGCACATCGGTTTTATTCAAACCAAGTTGCAGTGTCTTATTCAGACATCGGGGTATAATACACCCGTAAGCCCTTTTAATAAAGATAAACAACGGCGGTTTTATTCAAACCAAATGTCGATTATGTCTTATACAGACCTTGGCTTTATACGATCAAGTGACCGAATTAATGAAATATCTACATTATATACTAATTACAGGTAAAGAAATGACAACTTTAACCAACCGCGTACTTCGATACAAATTTACATATAAAGATGCACTCGAAAATATCTTAATCTAAAAAACTATTGATTACTAGTACCGAGAAGAAAAGAAAGGCTTTTAATCATTTATCTTATGTAAAACACCGAGAATCCTTACTGATTAACCTATAGAAATCAACTACACTTTTTATATTACCCTGGATACGAACATGTAAGCCAAATAATAACAATGAAAACGAATTGTAAATTGAAATAAGCCATCCTACATATAATTTTAAATATATAAAAACTGATTCCGCTACAATAGCAACAAAACAAGATCATGTCATAAGTATGTTTCCGTAAACATAAAATCAAATGAAAAACTTCTTGTATGCAATAAAATTACATTGGAAGAAAATATATAAGTAAAAAAAGCGATTTAAAAAAAATATATCATTGTAATATATAATATTACTAACATTATTATATGTGGGTAAAAAATGCTAACGCTCGGGGCAAAATAATTGAATTTAAATGCCCAACCCATGGGTAAATGAAAACAAATTACGGTTGCCATGAATTATTGCTTAAATTTAAAGAATATTCTTTGTAAGATTGTGAAATCAAAATATAGAATAATTACATAAACGGTTCCAATTTTGCTGCAACAGATGCACATTTCAAAATAGAAAAACAAGCTAAAAGGTTTTATCACTGCAATTATCCCATTTCTATAAACTTATATCAAAGTATAATACACGATTCAGTTTAATATATTATAATTGTTTTCAAGGTCCATATGTTATGAGCTGCGTCAAATAAAACCAAAGGATAACATCCAGTATTTTTCGAGACTTTTTGTTGATATGAATACAGAGAACATCACTTCAAGCTTCTTCATGTATTGTGCTAAAGAATCACCAGAATTTACAAGTAGTCAAAACCAGAAACAGGACGACGAACATTTCTTTTCTGATGTTTTTGAAATCATCGCATGGGGTTCTAAACCAGACTTTATTGATTTGGATATAAAAGTTGAAGGGAGACCTCGTTGCAATGAAAAATTAAGATTGCTGCCTATAACAGGTGTATTTCTCAAGGATATCAAAATCCAAGAGAACAATAACGATGAGTATGAGGTTACTATATTAACTGAATTAATTTTTATATTTGCTATAAATATATATTCACAATTAAAATAGCATGGTTATATGGACTACATTAATCATGAAATTCACAAATAAGCTTCTTTGAAAGTTAATGTTCTTTTTGCTACAGTTAAAAGTATCACAACAAATCTCAACTACAAAACAAATTCATTTCAAATAGATATAAGAAGATGTGGTTTTGGTGCCAATGAGGCAACTCTCCATCCAAGTCAGAATTTGTAAAAGTAAACCATTAATCAACGGAACAACAGCTGCCATATGCCAATAAATTGCAGTAATATTAGTAATAATAAGGGAAATGGTTTCTATTTCTTGAAAATTGTGTACACCCGAAGAACTTTTATGAATTTACCTTCATCAGGAATGCTTAAACCTTTCTTTAAATTTAACGTGATATTCTGTTTTCTCTGTGTTGATTTCACAACATTCCCATTTATTCTGTGTTGATTTCACAACATTCCCATTTATTCTGTGTTGATTTCACAACATTCCCATTTATTCTGTGTTGATTTCACAACATTTCCATTTATTTGTATTGTAGTCCTGTCATGTAATATTGTCATTTTAATATTTTTATTTATATTATAGCGGGAGGTTTGGTATGCCACAAAACCAGGTAAAAGGTCCTGTACCAAGTTAGGAAAATGGCCATTGTTATATTATAGTTCGTTTCTGTGTGTGTTACATTTTATTCCCGGTTTTTAGTGGAGTTCGTGTTGTTTCTTATGTATTATTTATAACTGTTGATGTAAATGTTCTTTGGTTTTGTGAGTCCTTGTTTACTCCTTGGTTTTGATTGTTATTGTCTTTAATGCTTTGTTTCTGTTGTGTCGTAGTTCTCTTTTTATATTTGATGCGTTTTTCTCAGTTTTAGTTTGTAACCCGGATTTGTTTTTTTCTTCGTCGATTTAAGAATTTCGAACAGCTGTATACTACTGTTGCCTTTCTTTATCAATCCCACTTGTCCTGGCTACTTTGGTCTTATCTTGAATACTAGTATGTTGTTTTGTGCGAGACATTAATGCTATATTCGTTAACAAAATAATATGTCTGTCAAGGTATTGAAGGTGCCCTATATAATGACTCTCGGTGTATCAGCAGTTGTTTGTCACATTATCCAGTGTATGACTATAATGATAACTGCCGGTGACATGACACATCCATGTCTTAAATTAGTTTCAGCTTGGGAGTATATATCACTGTTTCCAAACTTGTACCTGAAGCTGTCGAAGAATACTTTTGAATAAATTTGCTGCAACTCGTTTAAAGCCTTCTTCTCAAATGAGAAAAGTAAATATGCTAGATAAACTTACTGGAAGTGTGATGGTATGATTGAAGCTGTTAATTTTCTCCTTGATAATATTTATTTACGTTTAGACAACACAGTTTATCGACAGGTTGAAGGTATCCCCATGGGTACTTATTGTACCCCTTTAATAGCAGACTTGTTTTTGGTGATGTTCCTTTGGCAACATCTTACGGTGTTTATATTTCACAGCTCGCTCGCTATGCCCGTATCTGTTGTGGCGTTTTTTTTTTATTTTAACGAACGCAATCTATGTATTACTGGTAAATTATTAAACCAGGGATATCGTTACCATACATTACTTAAAACCTTTAATAATTTTTTCAATAGATATAAAGATTTGGTTTTGAAGTTTGGTTGTACCTCTAGAAAACTTATTTCAAACGAGATATCACATCCTAATTTTTACTGAAATATTGTTAACAGTGCCCGGAAATTTAGAAATGATCCTTGTTAACTTATCGCTCCATTAAATAAACGTATTCTAAAAGGTTACCAATTCAACACTGTAATAAGATCTTTGAATATTGTGTTTATTGGTATAAATATTGATTTTGTTATCAGTAAATTAAAAGCAAACTAAATATTACTAGTACGTTATATATATATATGTATACTTTCGTGGATCTACAATCTGTCGATACCTGTAACTTGGCATTGCACAAGGTCATGTTTTTCTCTGACTGTTTATGACGTCTTTACACTAAATCCATTGAATAGTTTAGTCTTAGATGTATGATGTTTATGTATTAGTTGTTAGTGGCTTTGAACTAGCTGTCAGATAACTGCGAGTATTCTCAGATCTGTTCTTATTGTATTTTTGTTGTCGGGATGTACAAGTACCCGGCCACGTCCATTTGTATTTTTGTCCATCTGATGAGTTAAGCCTTTTTTAACTGATAATTATAGTTCGTTCTTATCTTGTACTGTTATACCACTGTCCTAGGTTAGGGAGGGTTGGGATCCCGCTAACATGTTTAACCCCTCAACATTATTTATGTATGTGCCTGTCCCAAGTGAGGAGCCTGTAATTCAGTGGTTGTCGTTTGTTTATGTGTTACATAGTTGTTTTTCGTTAATTTTATATAAATAAGGCCGTTAATTTTCTCGTTTGAATGGTTTTACACTGACATATCGGGGCCTTTTATAGCTGACTATGCGGTATGGACTGTGCTCATTGTTGAAGGCCGTACGATGACATATAGTTGTCAATGTCTGTGTCATTTTGATTTGAGCATAGAATACTGTCATTAACATTTTTGAAAATATAAGGACAAAGTTACATATATGTGTTTTTATTTGAAAGAAGCTTTGAATAATACACAAATAAAAATAATATTTTATCACTTTCAACAAATATTCATTACAGGAAACAGTTATCTCCGCGCAAGTCAGTTTATCGTCTGATGCAAAGTTTACTATTGTTTCTAAGGTGGTACCGGAAGTATTTAATGTGACAAACGAATCGCTCTGCATACACCCGCAAATGGAAAAAGAATCAGAAATCGCAATACCGGAGGGTGCTTTTGATTCAGCTGGCCAGCTGCAAGTAAATGTAAGTTTTTCATGAGGTACAATGTTTTTACATCCTTTGAATGTTGAAATCACTAGCATATTCAGTACTGTTTCAGGATAAGGACTTAATCATGTATTTGAAATATACATGTGTGTTACTTCTATGACATGCATAATTAAAATTGAGAATGGAAATGGGGAATGTGTCAAAGAGACAACAACCCGACCAAATAAAAAACAACAGCAGAGGGTCATCAACAGGTCTTCAATGTAGCGAGAAATTCCCGCACCCGGAGGCGTCCCTCAGCTGGCCCCTAAACAAATATATACTAGTCCAGTGATAATGAACGCCATACTAATTTCCAAATAATTAAACTTGTTTGATGAGCATATTCGGTCTATATTTTCTGTTTTGGATGGACTACAAATGTCCCCTGCCAACACATTATATATCTTATAATGAAACCGATCACTTGTATATTCATAAGCATGCGAATAACATAAAATGTATATATTATGTTTCAAATAGATAATAAGTATAAAACTGAAAAATCATGGGGATATTCTAAAACTTTCAAAAAGTTTTTTGACCAATACTAGGATCATGTCTCAGCATTTAACAAGTCAAAGAACTCTGCAAATGAGCATGGATGGGTAAAACAAAAATTGTCTATCATATTTTAATTTTTAACATTTAGATTTCAGAAACAAAGGCATGGAATCATGAAGAGTATGAACTTGTAGATCCTGTCTTATTCACAAATGCAATTGATTTGACAATGCTGAACCACAGCCAGCCGTTAAAACCTGTTAAACTGACATTACCAGTGCATTCTGAAGATCAAAACAATGATGATATTATTATATTAATGTCTGATAAAGAGGAACCTGAAGAAAATGAATGGGAGATATGCAGCAATGTTGACATTCATGGCAAATTTATTACATTTGATGTCAACCATTTATCTGTGTAAGGTTATACCTCATCTTCTTTCATCGTCTTTCAATTCCTTTACAATCCGACCTCATTGCCTGTAAATTGATTTAAAACTCCATAATACCCAGAGTCTGCAGCAATAATTTAGGCAGAATTATATTTAACAATGCCAAATGTGATTCGCCTTTTAAAGTATTTATCTATATGATCAGAACAAGCTGCCTATGAACTTGATTGTCTTCATTTTACATTTTAGGCAAATTAGATATAGGCATTAAAATAAAGGGCATTGCATTGAAAAAATAGATGTCTATAATATTGCAGAGAGACAAAAGATAACAAAAAGACATAAAAAATCATCAGTCGACAACAAACTGTCATTATATTAATTACAAGGCAAAATACGAAAGCCAATGAAAGGACAAAAACAAGACTTATGTTGTTTGGTATTTTTCGTGTAAGTAAAAAGTAAAATCACAAAAATACTGAACTTAGAGGAAAATCAATTCGGAAAGTCCATAATCACATGGCAAAATCAAAAAACAAAACACATCAAAAACGAATGTACAAGAACTGTCATATTCCATAAACACCCATTGATCAGTCTAATTCCATAAGTCCCTGTCGTGAGAAAGAGGATGTTACATTTAAACCTTTTATTTACCTTATAGGTATATAGCTTGTTCAAAGCAACATACGGGTAAATCAAAAAGGCAGGCGACCAACGCAATCAAGAAGGAGGTACAAGTGGAATGTTTTGCTATGTTAAAAAAAGAATCGGACGGGAAACTATCTTTAATTATAGAATATGCATTGAAAAATAGAGGGAAAAGTAGAAGAAAAAAATGGAAAGATAAAGGATTCTGCACAATGTCAGTTGAATACAAAGATTGTGTGATGAAAGAGGGACAGACATATGTGGTAAATATACGTATACATATTGATTCTTGCCTTTCTTCACATGCTATAAATGGCAAGACAATGGCAAGATGAGAAATATATATGGTATCATAATATTTTGGATATGCCCAGTCAAGAGAAAAGTATCTAAAGCCTTAGTCTTTCCAAAATGTAAAGTTTTGCACAACAATTTTTACCATAACAATGATAATTTATGTTAACACAGAAGTGCTGACTACTAGGCTGCTGATCACTATAAACTGGTTGATAAACTCCTCTAAGTATTAAATTAATCAAAGTTAAGTGCCTAATGTTCAGCGATTTAACACTATCGGACTAGTAATTAATAATACCACAGATAAAGTAATGTCTGGCTTGCATCCGGATTTTGACAAAGATGATTAGTTTAGTTTATAATTTAACGACGAAACGATCACTTAAGCGTCATAATTGTAAACTTTCTATTTTTAAGGTAGCACATATACGGGTTGGCTTTTTTGACTGATCACGGAAGAAAATCAAATTAATTCTTTTCTGTATAATTGAAATTTTTGTCGACTGTATTTTATAGATAAAACTTACTGAAAACATACAAACAGACAGTCTTAAACCTCAGGACCCATTTCTCACATTGAATCCAAGGAAATTCAGAACAGGGAATTATCGATCTTTTCATCTAATCAATGACACGTCAGAATCACCATTAGAAGGAGAAGTTCACATTGAAAAACGTCATGAAATAATAAGCCAGCTCCCACAGCAGCCACACGAATCGTCTGGTACAAACACAGAAACCCGTATGTTTACCAACTGCTGTCACAAATCTGTGGAACATTTTGAACCGGAAATGCAGGTGGCATATGATACAGATTTTGAACTGGTTGTATCACTACCAATTGACTCAAATATCCAAGGTAATTTATATAATTAAGATAATTTAAAAATAAACATTACATTAGAATAGAACTTCAATAGACTTTCGATATAAAAGAAAATTAGAAAAGTGACAGCGCTACTCCTTCATCTCAATATATCAATGGCACTTTTTTTTTTATAAATATCAAGACAAGACACCAAAGGCTAATCAACCTATTTTTCAATACGTTACATAACATTTAGAACGTATATCATTAACCTGTCTGTTTATCATTGTCAATACAATGAAATTTGATGCGACTGTCATACAAGTGAGATGTTTAGCTAGCTAGAATACAAGTTTTAATCCACTTTTTCAACAAAACAAAATCCCTGAACCAGGTCTGGAATATGACAGTTGTTATTCGTTCGTTTGGTGTGTTTAGCTTTTTATTTTGTCATTGCTTAGGGACTTTCCATTTGGAACTTCCTTGGAGTTCGTTATTCTTGTTATTTTACCTTTTTCATACATTAAACCAGCAAACCGAGCAATGAAAATGTTAAAAATAATAAGGCATTATTATATCATCATTGTGCAAGGTAGAAATTCATATTATTGCCGTTATTGGGTAATCTATATCGTTAAGTTGCTGTATATTTGATATCACTCCTCAATTTTCTATCGATTATTTTTTATCATTACGGAATTATTTCATTTTATACAGATATTAAACAGGAGGAAGTAGGTGTAGCCTTGGATGATCATCAATGTAAGTTATCTAATAAGACCAATTATTAATATATGTTGGTCCAGGTCAGCTTATCTTTGCTTTAAAGGCCATAATTTTGATACAAAATTTAAAATATAATGTAACACGTTATAAATTTAATTTTTGTTCATGAACGTGTTCGGTTTTTGTTTATGACCTGCATTTGTTTTCTCTCAATTGATTTATGACTTTTAAACACCAGTATACTACTGTTGTCCTTAGCTATATCGTGACCTAATAGTATAAAAGTTGTAAAGACCAATCAGCAGCATACAAAACACAAGAAAGCCCAAAACTGAGCAGCACAAACTCTACAACAAAAACAAAAACTGAGCAGCACAAACTGAACAAAAAACCTTAGGTGGTCGCAGCTGTCCTTAATGGTAAGAAGATCCTGCTTCCAAATGTGACGCCCGTCGTGTTGCTCGTATTAACAAATACCCACTGAAAAGGCTTATTCGGATACAATGGAGGAAAAAAGTACAGGAGTATCTGTCGTCATCTATGAAACAGGTATTCCGTAATAGACATTTATTTCGTGGTTTAAATTTTTAAAAGGTATAATTTCAATTTTACCACTTTGAACTTTTGGTTTAATAGCTTACTTGAAAGCAGCATTCTATGAAATCATGATAGGAAATGCAAACTCTTGAATATCGCATTAACTCAGTCTGAAATATAAACATTCCACATGCAAGCGACTCTAATTGACAAAGAGAAATATGAACTTTAATTGGGCGGTACCCGACACAATTGTGACTAATTCACAATCAATTTTTTATACAAGTCTTTTTTTAAGAACAACACCATACCTTATCAGATATTTCTGTCAATTTGTGTTACAAGAACAGAAAACTAAATAGGACTATATATCAAATTCAGTAGAAAAAAGGAAAAAAGACAACCTTATGGCCAAAAGAAAAGTCACGGAAGTTCAAACTATAGCCCACAAATCACTTCACAGAAAACTTATAAGGCAATAGAAACGCATGCGCTCATGAAGCATAAGTAGTTCCTGTTGAATAAGTGGTTCCCGTCATAAAATAAAGTATGATACTTTGCATATCGCGGATGTCACACTAGAAATAGAGAGCTCTGTGTTGTGGCGCCCATGGCGGGATATATGTGTATCAGCGACACAAATAATTGTATATACATGACGATGTTCTTTATTGTTTTTAATTTATATGGTCACTTTTTCTCTGGTGGAGAGATGTCTTATTGGCAATCATACTATACTTCTTATTAATATGACGTCCGTAAAACTTTCAAAAAGATAACTTCGATTTTACCATTTGGAACACTTGGTTTTATAGTTGCTTTCAGATGAATTTGCATAATTAATAGACACATAACAGACGTTTTTCTGTCACAATATTTTGTAGGTACAATTCCAGTACTCCGAAAGACTTCACTAAACCGTATCACAGCTAGTTTGACCATAGAAGAATGCTATCAGTTGGGCACAAATTTACATGTTATAAAGAACAAAATAGAACAGCTGGAAACTGATGGACAACTAAAGGAAATACTTAAAACCTGGAGATCGGCCCGACCAAATGAAAAACTAGTTCACAACCTATCTGGAGCTTTAAAAGAAATGGATAAAGAGGATATGGCAAACAATGTGGAGGAAGCATTTGAAAACAATACAGAATATCCTGATTAATTATTGGAACAGTGTCATGGACTTAATCATCAATTTAGACAAATGTTAGTAACTATTGCTATATCTCTGTGTTATTCAGTTAAACAGACATATGAGTACTCTATTTTCCAAGTATGTGTGGTTTTTTTTCTCTCATTAAAAATGTGTAGTAAAATAGTATTCTTTAAATGAATATCTTCTTTTTTAGAACAATTTCTTTATGATATAGTTTTCAAAAAGTCAATCAATATATAATTCGTATCTGTACTAAGCGTAAGCTGAATTTAATTGATCAAAACTATAAAATCTAAATTAAACATCTTTTGAACTGAGTTTTACTGTGCGTATTGTTGTGTGTTTTTTTCTACATTGACTAGAGGTATAAGCTAGGGGAGAATTGAGATCTCAAAAAACATGTTTAATCCCGCCGCATTTTTGTGCCTGTCACAAGCCAGGATCCTCTGGCCTTTGTTAGTCTTTTATTATTTTTAACTTTAGTTTCTTGTGTATATTTCGGAGTTTAGTATAACGACCATTATCCCTGAAATATTTAACATTTTTGTTTAGGACGCCTCCGGGTGCTGAAGTTTCTCGCTGCATTAAAGACCAATTGGTGGTCTCCGTCTGTTGTCTGCTCTTTGATCGGACTGTTGTCTCTTTGACACATTCCCCCTTTCCCATTCTCAATTTTATTTGTGTATTTATCTAGAATTAAATAGATTTCCTATTCACTCATAGTACATATGTCCTGAATATGCATATACAATACGCTGATTATACCTTTACCAAAGAACATCATAAAAAGTATGATTGAAATACATATTCTGCTCAAACGGTGTATAGGTCATCTTAAACTTGCAGTGGAGTGCAATATTTGTTGCACCTCTATGTAATTACATGTGAATAATAGCAATAAAAGCGCTGTTCCTTTGCTTTCTGTGTTGTTGGTTTGGTTTTTTTTTGGTTTTTTTTATTGCTGTGCACAAACTGATTTTGCGTCATGGATGAATATCCCCTATCTTTTCTTTTCTATAATTTAATATATTCTATAATATATAATATGTTATTCTATATTTTATTATAATCATATGGTCATTTGTTTTGTATAAATCTACTGTTTGCAAAAGTATAAGTATTCTAAATACTAAGGATTTTCTATTATGGCATAGATAACCCTAGCCGTATCTAGCAATTCTCTTTGGAATTTTGGTTCATCAATGCTCTTGAACTTTATACTTGTTTGGCTGTCTGATTATTTTGATCTGAACGTCACTGATCAATTTTGTGTAGATGAGACGTGAGTCAGGCGTATTACATTATAAGCCTGGTTCTTTAATAACTATTAGAATGTCGAAATGTATTATTGTTTATTTGTGTATTTCTCTGTCCTGAATGTTCTTGCATTTATTTGTACTGCAGTCCTGTCATGTAATGTTGTCCGTTTGGTGTTGTATTTGACATTGCCATAAAAGTGCGATCTTTGGCTAGCCACAAAACCAGGTTCAACCCTCCATTTTGTTCTTTAAATGTACTGTACCAAGTCAGGAAAATTGCAGCTGTTATCTTATAGTTCGTTTCTGCGTGTGTTGCATTGTCGTTTGTTTTTTGTTGCCATTTAGTGTTGCTGTTGTTTCGTTGTTTTCCTCTTACAGTTGATGTATTTCCCTCGGTTTTAGTTTGTAACCCGGATTTGTTTTCTCATAATCGATTTATGACTTTCGAACAATACTGATGTTGCTTTTATATATCTGATTATATGATCACACTACAACATTGCGAGAAAGTAATCGAAGATGTCCTGCGTCATTGCTTTGAAAACAACAACTTTTGACTTACCTTTATGAAAATAAAATAAATGTTCTATTTAAAACACAGCGTAACATTAACACTGTAACAGTGGAAATAGTAACTCTATTGTCAAACAATAGCTGCGCATTATTTCTTCCTCTTTTATATCAGAGTGTCTTAATATAAGGAATAATTTAAAAATATAATATATTATTATGAAGTTTTTTATTATAGCATGTCGGTTAATATAACTATATATGCAATACGTCTTAAACATTAATTGTTACTGAGTGTTTGCCAATAAAATATTTATAACATATTGTACTTCGTAACTGTCGTATAAATATTCCATAAATAAGTTATTTTCTGTATTTTACAAATCTAACTTTATATGGAAGAGGTCCATATGTCACACCCAGTTTACCTACAATCGGTGGAGGTGATTGACCTTCTGGAGGTAGGATCTTAAAATTCCAAAGTAAAGAAGTAAAGAACAGGAACAGTTCATTACGTGCTAAGGCTTCACCTGGACATACTCTTTTACCTACAAACAAAAACAAGATCATCTAACTTTATTCAACCTACACGACTATCAACGAACTCGTAATAGATACCTGTATTAATAGTGTGTATGTTCCGGACCATATGAATATTTGGACCATACGCGTATGATCATGACCATATGCGTACACTCATATGCTCGGACCATATGAGTATATAATCGTTTGGTTATTGACGGGCCGGACCATATGAGTATTTGGACCATATAGGTATTTATTTTCAAATATGCATTACAAACGTTTCAATAATTCAAAAACTTTATCTTATCAAAGAGCTGATAGCTCTGAGGTGGAAGAAGGTGAATAAAAGGTAACTTGAATTACCATAAAAGCAGCCCCACTAACCCAGTCTGCTTTATTCCATTATCGTTATGACATATTTTTTTTCTTCAAACAAGAATGTGTCATAAGTACATTGATTTCCCATCCGTACAATCATTTTCTATGTTCAGTGGACCGTGAAAATTAGGTAAAATCTTGTATTCGGCAGTAAAATTAGAAAGATCATATCATAAGGAACACATGTGTACTAAGTTTCAAGTTGATTGGATTTCAACTTCATCAAAAACTACCTCGACCATAAACGTTAACCTGAAGCAGGACAGACGGACAGACCAGAAACATAATGCCCATAAATGGGGCATAAAAATAGTAAGACTTGTTACATACCTGCCAACTTTTGAAAGTTCCAAGGGTTTTTTTAGTGCTCGACAACAATTTTAAAGGTTACAATTTTTAGCGAAGTATTTTGCGCGATCTGGATTGTCTAGAAAAAGTGTCATATTTGTAAGATGAGCTTACATGCCTTTTTCCTAAGTCTGTTTGCAGGATTTTAGTTATTAAATCAGTAGAAAAGATGAACATGTAGCTAGCAGACCCGGGTTTATTTTATTGTGTAAGAATAACAGATGATTGTTAAAATTTCCAATTATGCACAAAGATGGACCTTTAAGAGGTTGGGAACAACACTCCAAATGAGGGGTAACCCTCAATGGAAGAACATTACAACCCACTGTAAAAAATGAGCACCTTTATATTCATATTATTTGATGAAACTTTCTCCCCAAGAACTATGCATCAATCAAGACGTATTAAATGGTCAAAACATGTCAAAAGAATTTTGTGATGTTTCTAAACTTATATCTTCTTTATTAATTTGACCCAACATTTAGAAAAGTTGTTCCAAATATAATGGACACCACTCATAATGGGGGGGGGGGGGGGGTTCTCAACCTGTTTGTTGGTCTTTGTGAAAAAAAGAATAGTACATTGTGCTTAAAATGATTTAATTGAATACAAAAATAACTTATGTTACAACTAGTATTATGTCAATAAATTAGTGAAAAAAATACTATCTATTATCTTTATGGTAGTACTGCATCATTGATTTTTGTCAATCAGCCATGCTTTTATCCTTAAGCTGTGTAAAAACCTACGTGCAGATGAAAATCCACATGCCATGTTCACGATTTTACAACTAGATGAAAACGACACAAGTTCAAAATCTAGCATGTTACAATAATCTTCAGAGAAAACGTTTTTGATTGGCTTATTAATTTGATCATGAGAAACACAGAATTTGATTGGCTGAACACGATTGCCCTGATACCAAATTCACGCATGCGTACTACAAATATCTAAATTAAAAACATCCGGTTACAAGTAAACGAATAACGTTCATGTAGATGAGATGAAATCTAATAATTTACATAAATAAAAGGGTACATATTTACGATAGTGATTGTTTTTCAATCCTAATTTACAAATTAAGTGATTCAGATGCTTAATCAAGTGTAAAAATCGGTGTCAAGAATCGGAAGTTGTTCTGAAATTGTAATACACAGAAACGGATGCGGCATACGGAGGTACCAATGATTTTAAAGTCGGCACCATAGGCCTTCAGAAGACTTGAAGTCTTCTTCCACCAAAAAACAATGATGGTTACATGACAATTTTCGATTTTTGATGCTGTAAATCTCAAATATCGTAACATGACTGCAATACACAATATTCACAAGACAACTTAAATAAACTATGTTACTTTCCAGTGACTTCTTGTGTAACAATTCATTAAGAAATTTTTGGAAGTTATTCTAAGTCGATATATTGCCATTTACTCATAATAACAAATCGGTAATGACCATCGGTATAAAATGTGTTTATTAATAACTATATGAAACTTCTTATTTTTATTAAGCATATCTTTTTATTATAATATAATAATACAATTACCTATATGATAGCGTCTTTAAATGAACGGTCATACCATATGAAGAGCTTAGAAGTATTAAAGGTGAACTGTAACAGAGTGTTAATTACCCCGACCATATGAGTATATATCCATATGGTCATGACCATATGCGTATGGTCAAAATACTCGTATGGTCCGGAACATGTACACCAGACACGCATTCGTTTCTAATAAACTGGTGTTTTGTTTGATTTATAGCTCTCCTTCTTCTTTTTAATACTAGTAAGCAATGGATTTTCAAATATTTTGACCTCAAGCATCCCTGGAGAGACATTGATTGTCAAATTCAGAATTGGTCTGATTAATATTATAAAGAAGATAATCTACTCAATCGTGGTCTAGTCCTGGCTTATATATTGTATTAACCTTCGCGAAGACACTATAGCATGTTTGCGCATTATTCAATACGCCGGATGGTTGTTATACATGTTTACGTGACATGGCATAGCTTGTTACAAAGGATTAGGTCCTGTAAGAGCCGATTTTGGCCTCAAATTTCAGGTTCATCTGATGAAAGATTTTGAACAAATTTTATAAAAACTCAAGTGTCTATTTCAGTTGATTGAATTAGTGTATGTGAAAGATTTTGCCTAATTTAGTGATTAATACGCTCCGATTCAAGCTTAAATATGCATAATCTATTAAATATGCTGATAAATGTCACTTTTCAGATGTTTTTGTCAAAAATGAAAGGGGCCGCATCTGTGTTCATCCTCAACCTTTATATGTGGTATGTATTATCATCAAATAAAACTTAAATTTCAACATTAAGAATGAAAATAAATACGGCCACTTCCATTTAAGGCGGAAGCCGTCGAAAATTTAACTATAATGCTAAAATTTTGCAGATTTCAGTAATTTAGCATGACTTAATGATGCTAGTACCCGATATATGTAGGTGTAATACCACCAAATCATGGTACGTCACATCCGGTTGCATACGAAAGTAGGCCTAAAAAAATATTCCCTTGAATTTGACAGTTGTAGAAAATTAACCCTGCATTTCAATGCACTTAAATTTTTCTGAGTCGTAAATATGTATGTTGGATGTCTGAAAGCATCATTCTTTTTTTATTTGATGGTCTTATAAAATATTTTGGAACGTTAAGGTTACGTAGTTACCAAAGCAGGTAACATGTAAATAACAGTGTAAAAATTGGGTTGTTTACTTCCGGCGATGATTATTTTCTTATATGCAATGAAATGTAGTGTGAAATTTTCACTGTATCACTGGAAAGGATTAAACTTTACACATGCAAAGTATTTCTTTGGTTGAAATAAAGGTAAATACTGTACAATTTTTTTAAAAGTGCCAATTTAACAAAGACTAATAGGGAAAAATCAATGGTGGTATTACACCTATTTAGGGAAACTACATATGCACTCGTGACCTTTTTGTACTTTCATTTTTAAAAGTTATAAATAAACCAGTTCATACATTGTAAACATGGACAATTCGGCATGGATTTAGACACAGAAAGCATGTTTGAGGTAAAATTGCCTTGAAATGGGGGTTTACAGGTGTTTTCTAAGTCAAATGGGTGGACAGACAAAGCTGTATTTAGTTTACTGTGTTAAATTTTAAATTACCCTTACAGTTTTGTTTATACAACATGTGAATTTTTTTATTTCAGTGTTAACCATGTTCTGAAGAGCATTCTGTTGAATAATCTTATATGTGAATTGGTCTGCAGATGACACTTCAGCATTAAAGTAAGTATCAACTATCATCATGTTTTTTGTTGTTTTTTTTGGCCGCAAAAGTTTATAATTTGCCATTGTGTCGTCTACATTTTGCACAGACAATAAATCATCTAAACACTTATTTGCCCTGGATTTATACACATCAGATACCAGTCTCACATACTTAAACTTTATTATTCTTACCAATTATTTTTTGTAACAGCATTCCAAGGGACATAACCCTTTTTAAAACATTTGAGGTATTTTTGTATTACTCTTTTCCCCATTTTTTAATGTAAAATACAAGAAAGTTGACTCTTTGTATAAATCTATTAGAAATATACTGTTATGAGTAAATAAAAAGACCTTGATACCAGTAACAATAAATGATTGACTGAAAGGGAACCGTTATTTGTCACACTAGGCGAACAGACCAAAAACTCGAGTTACACATAAGGGCTTATAGAAACTTCCGTGTAGACTGTTAACATTTATAGAGACAGTTCTTTCAGCAAAAACACTTTAATTATTGATTTAACATTATATTTATTTAATTTTTGTGGGTAAATAATTACATTTGTTTTATTTTTTAGACAAATAATATCAAGTTTTCATGAAAAAGGAAGGAAGGAGGAATAATGGACCAAAACAGACCAAAACAGACCTTCAAATGAACTCTAAAAGGTGCAATAAAATTGTTTATCATCTTAAAGTTGTCTTTTGTATTCTATTTAATTGCTTGAATGCATAGATCATGAGTTTATGATCAGATAGTAGTCAACACTGCATTTTATAATGATACACTGAAATGAGGATTTTTCGAAGAAATTAGACTGAAATTGCCGTAGGATATGGCCTTACATTATAGTGATTTTCTCTGAAACTATAGCTCTGACTGAGACAAAACTTGACAGTTATGCTTGAAATAACTTGCAATTGGAGGGAAAAAAATTACATTAAGTTTATTTGATATTTAGGTGTTCTTTAGGTGTAATACCACCAAATCATGGTACGCCACATCCGGTTGCATACGAAAGTAGGCCTAAAAAAATATTCCCTTGAATTTGACAGTTGTAGAAAATTAACCCTGCATTTCAATGCACTTAAATTTTTCTGAGTCGTAAATATGTATGTTGGATGTCTGAATGCATCATTCTTTTTTTATTTGATCGTCTTATAAAATATTCTGGAACGTTAAGGTTACATAGTTACCAAAGCAAGTAACCAGTAAATACAAGTGTAAAAATTGGGTTGTTTACTTCCGGTGATGATTATTTTCTTATATGCAATGAAATGTAGTGTGAAATTTTCACTGTATCACTGGAAAGGATTAAACTTTACACATGCAAAGTATTTCTTTGGTTGAAATAAAGGTAAATACTGTACAATTTTTTTAAAAGTGTCAATTTAACAAAGACTAATAGGGAAAAATCAATGGTGGTATTACACCTATTTAGGGAAACCATATGTGCACTCGTGACCTTTTTGTACTTTCATTTTTAAAAGTTATAAATAAACCAGTTCATACATTGTAAACATGGACAATTCGGCATGGATTTAGACACAGAAAGCATGTTTGAGGTAAAATTGCCTTGAAATGGGGGTTTACAGGTGTTTTCTAAGTCAAATGGGTGGACAGACAAAGCTGTATTTAGTTTACTGTGTTAATTTTAAATTACCCTTACAGTTTTGTTTATACAACATGTGAATTTTTTATTTCAGTGTTAACCATGTTCTGAAGAGCATTCTGTTGAATAATCTTATATGTGAATTGGTCTGCAGATGACACTTCAGCATTAAAGTAAGTATCAACTATCATCATGTTTTTTGTTGTTTTTTTTGGCCGCAAAAGTTTATAATTTGCCATTGTGTCGTCTACATTTTGCACAGACAATAAATCATCTAAACACTTATTTGCCCTGGATTTATACACATCAGATACCAGTCTCACATACTTAAACTTTATTATTCTTACCAATTATTTTTTGTAACAGCATTCCAAGGGACATAACCCTTTTTAAAACATTCTGAGGTATTTTTGTATTACTCTTTTCCCCATTTTTTAATGTAAAATACAAGAAAGTTGACTCTTTGTATAAATCTATTAGAAATATACTGTTATGAGTAAATAAAAAAGACCTTGATACCAGTAACAATAAATGATTGACTGAAAGGGAACCGTTATTTGTCACACTAGGCGAACAGACCAAAAACTCGAGTTACACATAAGGGCTTATAGAAACTTCCGTGTAGACTGTTAACATTTATAGAGACAGTTCTTTCAGCAAAAACACTTTAATTATTGATTTAACATTATATTTATTTAATTTTTGTGGGTAAATAATTACATTTGTTTTATTTTTTAGACAAATAATATCAAGTTTTCATGAAAAGGAAGGAAGGAGGAAAATGGACCAAAACAGACCAAAACAGACCTTCAAATGAACTCTAAAAGGTGCAATAAAATTGTTTATCATCTTAAAGTTGTCTTTTGTATTCTATTTAATTGCTTGAATGCATAGATCATGAGTTTATGATCAGATAGTAGTCAACACTGCATTTTATAATGATACACTGAAATGAGGATTTTTCGAAGAAATTAGACTGAAATTGCCGTAGGATATGGCCTTACATTATAGTGATTTTCTCTGAAACTATAGCTCTGACTGAGACAAAACTTGACAGTTATGCTTGAAATAACTTGCAATTGGAGGGAAAAAAATTACATTAAGTTTATTTGATATTTAGGTGTTCTTTAGGTGTAATACCACCAAATCATGGTACGCCACATCCGGTTGCATACGAAAGTAGGCCTAAAAAAATATTCCCTTGAATTTGACAGTTGTAGAAAATTAACCCTGCATTTCAATGCACTTAAATTTTTCTGAGTCGTAAATATGTATGTTGGATGTCTGAATGCATCATTCTTTTTTTATTTGATCGTCTTATAAAATATTCTGGAACGTTAAGGTTACATAGTTACCAAAGCAAGTAACCAGTAAATACAAGTGTAAAAAATTGGGTTGTTTACTTCCGGTGATGATTATTTTCTTATATGCAATGAAATGTAGTGTGAAATTTTCACTGTATCACTGGAAAGGATTAAACTTTACACATGCAAAGTATTTCTTTGGTTGAAATAAAGGTAAATACTGTACAATTTTTTTTAAAAGTGTCAATTTAACAAAGACTAATAGGGAAAAATCAATGGTGGTATTACACCTATTTAGGGAAACCATATGTGCACTCGTGACCTTTTTGTACTTTCATTTTAAAAGTTATAAATAAACCAGTTCATACATTGTAAACATGGACAATTCGGCATGGATTTAGACACAGAAAGCATGTTTGAGGTAAAATTGCCTTGAAATGGGGGTTTACAGGTGTTTTCTAAGTCAAATGGGTGGACAGACAAAGCTGTATTTAGTTTACTGTGTTAAATTTTAAATTACCCTTACAGTTTTGTTTATACAACATGTGAATTTTTTATTTCAGTGTTAACCATGTTCTGAAGAGCATTCTGTTGAATAATCTTATATGTGAATTGGTCTGCAGATGACACTTCAGCATTAAAGTAAGTATCAACTATCATCATGTTTTTTTGTTGTTTTTTTGGCCGCAAAAGTTTATAATTTGCCATTATTTAATTTTTGTGGGTAAATAATTACATTTGTTTTATTTTTTAGACAAAAATATCAAGTTTTCATGAAAAAGGAAGGAAGGAGGAATAATGGACCAAAACAGACCAAAACAGACCTTCAAATGAACTCTAAAAGGTGCAATAAAATTGTTTATCATCTTAAAGTTGTCTTTTGTATTCTATTTAATTGCTTGAATGCATAGATCATGAGTTTATGATCAGATAGTAGTCAACACTGCATTTTATAATGATACACTGAAATGAGGATTTTTCGAAGAAATTAGACTGAAATTGCCGTAGGATATGGCCTTACATATAGTGATTTTCTCTGAAACTATAGCTCTGACTGAGACAAAACTTGACAGTTATGCTTGAAATAACTTGCAATTGGAGGGAAAAAAATTACATTAAGTTTATTTGATATTTAGGTGTTCTTTAGGTGTATACCACCAAATCATGGTACGCCACATCCGGTTGCATACGAAGTAGGCCTAAAAAAAATATTCCCTTGAATTGACAGTTGTAGAAAATTAACCCTGCATTTCAATGCACTTAAATTTTTCTGAGTCGTAAATATGTATGTTGATGTCTGAATGCATCATTCTTTTTATTTGATCGTCTTATAAAATTTCTGGAACGTTAAGGTTACATATTACCAAAGCAAGTAACCATAAATACAAGTGTAAAAATTGGGTTGTTTACTTCGGTGATGATTATTTCTATATGCAATGAAATGTAGTGTGAAATTTTCACTGTATCACTGAAAGGATTAAACTTACACATGCAAAGTATTTCTTTGGTTGAAATAAAGGAATACTGTACAATTTTTTAAAAGTGTCAATTTAACAAAGACAATAGGGAAATCAATGGTGGTATACACCTATTTAGGGAAACCATATGTGCACTCGTGACCTTTTTGTACTTTCATTTAAAAGTTATAAATAAACCATTCAACATTGTAAACATGACAATTCGGCATGGATTTAGACACAGAAAGCATGTTTGAGTAAAATTGCCTTGAAATGGGGTTTACAGTGTTTCTAAGTCAATGGTGACAGACAAAGCGATTTAGTTTACTGTGTTTAAATTTAAATACCCTTACAGTTTTGTTTATCAACATGTGAATTTTTTATTTCAGTGTTAACCATGTTCTGAAGAGCATTCTGTTGAATAATCTTATATGTGAATTGGTCTGCAGATGACACTTCAGCATTAAAGTAAGTATCAACTATCATCATGTTTTTTGTTGTTTTTTTTGGCCGCAAAAGTTTATAATTTGCCATTGTGTCGTCTACATTTTGCACAGACAATAAATCATCTAAACACTTATTTGCCCTGGATTTATACACATCAGATACCAGTCTCACATACTTAAACTTTATTATTCTTACCAATTATTTTTGTAACAGCATTCCAAGGGACATAACCTTTTTAACATTTGGGTATTTTTGTTTACTTTTTCAATTTTAATGTAAAATACAAGAAGTGACTCTTTGTTAAATCTATTAGAAATTACGTTATGAGTAAATAAAAATGACTTGATACATACAATAAATGTTGACTGAAGGACGTTTTGTCACACTAGCAACAGACCAAAACTCTAGTTACACTAAGGGCTTTAGAAACTTCCGTGTAGATGTTACATTATAGAGAAGTTTTTCAGCAAAACACTTAATTATGATTAACATTATATTTATTTAATTTTTGGGGAAATAATTAATTTGTTTTATTTTTTAGACAAAAATATCAGTATTCATGAAAGGAAGAAGAGGAAAAATGGACCAAACAGACAAAACGACCTTCAATGACTCTAAAATGGTGCAATAAATTGTTATATCTAAAGTGTCTTTGTATTCTATTTATGTTGAATGCATAGACATGATTTAGTTCAGATAGTAGTCAACACGCATTATAATGATACACTGAAATGGATTTTTCGAAGAAATTAAGCAATGAAATTGCGTAGGATATGCTTACATTATGTGATTTTCTCTGAACTATAGTCGACTGAGACAAAACTGACAGTTATCTTGAAATAAATTGCAATTGTTAAAAAATTACATTAAGTTTATTGAATTAGGTGTTTCTTTAGTGTGTATTACCAAAATAAATTGTACGCACATCCGGTTGCCAACTGAAAGTGAGGCCTAAAAAAATATTTTTGAATTTGACAGTTTGTAAAAAATTTACCCTGCATTCATGACTTAAATTTTTCTGATTCTGTAAATATTATGTTGGATTTGGAAATGCATCTTCTTTTTTTATTTGGATCGTCCTTATAAATATTTTGACGTTAAGGTTACATAGTTTACCAAAGCAAGGTACCATTGAAAATAACAAGGTGTAAAAATTGGAGGGTTTATTTCCCGGGATGATTATTTTAAACTTTATGCAATGAAAATTGTATTGTGAAATTTTCACAGTTATCAAGGAAAGGATATGACAAACAGACAAAACCTTATACTCTAAGCAATAAATTGTTTCATCTAAGTGTATTTCTTTATGGTTTGAATCATAATATATTTGATAATTGTAAATACTTATGTACATAAATTGTTTTGAAAAATAGATGAATCCTAATTTAACAATAGATTTAATAGGACTGAGACAAAATCAATGGCTGAATATGATTGAAAAAAATTACACTATTTATTTATTTAGGTGTTTTAGGAACATATTGCACTCGTGACCTTATTGTACTTTCATTTTTAAAAGTTATTAATAAACCAGTTCATACATTGTAAACATGGACTATTCGGAATGGATTTAGACACAGAAGCAGTTTGAGGTAAAATTGCCTTGAAATGGGGTTTACGGGTGTTTTCTAAGTCAAATGGTGGACAGACAAAGCTGTATTTAGTTTACTGTGTTAAATTTTAAATTACCCTTGACAGTTTTGTTTATACAACATGTGATTTTTTTTATTTCAGTGTTAACCATGTTCTGAAGAGCATTCTGTTGAATAATCTATATGTGAATTGGTCTGCAGATGACACTTCAGCATTAAAGTAAGTATCAACTATCATCATGTTTTTTGTGTTTTTTTTGGCCGCAAAAGTTTATAATTTGCCATTTGCTCTACATTTTGCACAGACAATAAATCATCTAAACACTTATTTGCCCTGGATTTATACACATCAGAATCCAGTCTCACATACTTAAACTTTATAATTCTTACCAATTATTTTTTGTACAGCATTCCAAGGGACTAACCCTTTTAAAACATTTTGAGGTATTTTTTATTACTCTTTCTCCCATTTTTAATGTAAATACAAGAAAGTGACTCTTTGTTAAATCTATTAGAAATATACTGTTATGAGTAAATAAAAAGACTTTGATACCAGTAACAATAAATGATTGACTGAAGGGAACCGTTATTTGTCACACTAGGCGAACAGACCAAAAATGAGTTACACATAAGGGCTTATAGAAACTTCCGTGTAGATGTTAACATTTATAGAGACAGTTCTTTCAGCTAAAACACTTTAATTATTGATTTAACATTAATTTATTATTTTTGTGGGAATAATTACATTTGTTTTATTTTTAGACAAATATATCAAGTTTTGATGAAAAAGGAAGGAAGGAGGAAAAATGGACCAAAACAGACCAAAACAGACCTTCAATGAACTCTAAAAGGTGCCAATAAAATTGTTTATCATCTTAAAGTTGTCTTTTGTATTCTATATAATTGTTTGAATTTGCATAGATCATGAGTTTTATGATCAGATATTAGTCAACACTGCATTTTATAAAATACACTGAAATTAGGATTTTTCGAAGAAATTAGACTGAAATTGCCGTAGGATATGGCCTTACATTATAGTGATTTTCTCTGAAACTATAGCTCTGACTGAGACAAAACTTGACAGTTATGCTTGAAATAACTTGCAATTGGAGGGAAAAAAATTACATTAAGTTTATTTGATATTTAGGTGTTCTTTAGGTGTAATACCACCAAATCATGGTACGCCACATCCGGTTGCATACGAAAGTAGGCCTAAAAAAATATTCCCTTGAATTTGACAGTTGTAGAAAATTAACCCTGCATTTCAATGCACTTAAATTTTTCTGAGTCGTAAATATGTATGTTGGATGTCTGAATGCATCATTCTTTTTTTATTTGATCGTCTTATAAAATATTTGGAACGTTAAGGTTACATAGTTACCAAAGCAAGTAACCAGTAAATACAAGTGTAAAAATTGGGTTGTTTACTTCCGGTGATGATTATTTTCTTATATGCAATGAAATGTAGTGTGAAATTTTCACTGTATCACTGGAAAGGATTAAACTTTACACATGCAAAGTATTTCTTTGGTTGAAATAAAGGTAAATACTGTACAATTTTTTTTAAAAGTGTCCAATTTAACAAAGACTAATAGGGAAAAATCAATGGTGGTATTACACCTATTTAGGGAAACCTAATGTGCACTCGTGACCTTTTTGTACTTTCATTTTTAAAAGTTATAAATAAACCAGTTCATACATTGTAAACATGGACAATTCGGCATGGATTTAGACACAGAAAGCATGTTTGAGGTAAAATTGCCTTGAAATGGGGGTTTACAGGTGTTTTCTAAGTCAAATGGGTGGACAGACAAAGCTGTATTTAGTTTACTGTGTTAAATTTTAAATTACCCTTACAGTTTTGTTTATACAACATGTGAATTTTTTATTTCAGTGTTAACCATGTTCTGAAGAGCATTCTGTTGAATAATCTTATATGTGAATTGGTCTGCAGATGACACTTCAGCATTAAAGTAAGTATCAACTATCATCATGTTTTTTTGTTGTTTTTTTTGGCCGCAAAAGTTTATAATTTGCCATTGTGTCCGTCTACATTTTGCACAGACAATAAATCATCTAAACACTTATTTGCCCTGGATTTATACACATCAGATACCAGTCTCACATACTTAAACTTTATAATTCTTACCAATTATTTTTTGTACAGCATTCCAAGGGACATAACCCTTTTTAAAAACATTCTGAGGTATTTTTGTATTACTCTTTCTCCCATTTTTAATGTAAAATACAAGAAAGTGACTCTTTGTATAAATCTATTAGAAATATACTGTTATGAGTAAATAAAAAGACTTGATACCAGTAACAATAAAATGATTGACTGAAAGGGAACCGTTATTTGTCACACTAGGCGAACAGACCAAAAACTCGAGTTACACATAAGGGCTTATAGAAAACTTCCGTGTAGACTGTTAACATTTATAGAGACAGTTCTTTCAGCTAAAAACACTTTAATTATTGATTTAACATTATATTTATTTAATTTTTGTGGGTAAATAATTACATTTGTTTTATTTTTTAGACAAATAATATCAAGTTTTCATGAAAAAGGAAGGAAGGAGGAATAATGGACCAAAACAGACCAAAACAGACCTTCAAATGAACTCTAAAAGGTGCAATAAAATTGTTTATCATCTTAAAGTTGTCTTTTGTATTCTATTTAATTGCTTGAATGCATAGATCATGAGTTTATGATCAGATAGTAGTCAAACACTGCATTTTATAATGATACACTGAAATGTAGGATTTTTCGAAGAAATTAGACTGAAATTGCCGTAGGATATGGCCTTACATTATAGTGATTTTCTCTGAAACTATAGCTCTGACTGAGACAAAACTTGACAGTTATGCTTGAAATAACTTGCAATTGGAGGGAAAAAAATTACATTAAGTTTATTTGATATTTAGGTGTTCTTTAGGTGTAATACCACCAAATCATGGTACGCCACATCCGGTTGCATACGAAAGTAGGCCTAAAAAAATATTCCCTTGAATTTGACAGTTGTAGAAAATTAACCCTGCATTTCAATGCACTTAAATTTTTCTGAGTCGTAAATATGTATGTTGGATGTCTGAATGCATCATTCTTTTTTTATTTGATCGTCTTATAAAATATTCTGGAACGTTAAGGTTACATAGTTACCAAAGCAAGTAACCAGTAAATACAAGTGTAAAAATTGGGTTGTTTACTTCCGGTGATGATTATTTTCTTATATGCAATGAAATGTAGTGTGAAATTTTCACTGTATCACTGGAAAGGATTAAACTTTACACATGCAAAGTATTTCTTTGGTTGAAATAAAGGTAAATACTGTACAATTTTTTTAAAAGTGTCAATTTAACAAAGACTAATAGGGAAAAATCAATGGTGGTATTACACCTATTTAGGGAAACCATATGTGCACTCGTGACCTTTTTGTACTTTCATTTTTAAAAGTTATAAATAAACCAGTTCATACATTGTAAACATGGACAATTCGGCATGGATTTAGACACAGAAAGCATGTTTGAGGTAAAATTGCCTTGAAATGGGGGTTTACAGGTGTTTTCTAAGTCAAATGGGTGGACAGACAAAGCTGTATTTAGTTTACTGTGTTAAATTTTAAATTACCCTTACAGTTTTGTTTATACAACATGTGAATTTTTTTATTTCAGTGTTAACCATGTTCTGAAGAGCATTCTGTTGAATAATCTTATATGTGAATTGGTCTGCAGATGACACTTCAGCATTAAAGTAAGTATCAACTATCATCATGTTTTTTGTGTTTTTTTTTTGGCCGCAAAAGTTTATAATTTGCCATTGTGTCGTCTACATTTTGCACAGACAATAAATCATCTAAACACTTATTTGCCCTGGATTTATACACATCAGATACCAGTCTCACATACTTAAACTTTATATTCTTACCAATTATTTTTTGTAACAGCATTCCAAGGGACATAACCCTTTTTAAAACATTCTGAGGTATTTTTGTATTACTCTTTTCCCCATTTTTTAATGTAAAATACAAGAAAGTTGACTCTTTGTATAAATCTATTAGAAATATACTGTTATGAGTAAATAAAAAGACCTTGATACCAGTAACAATAAATGATTGACTGAAAGGGAACCGTTATTTGTCACACTAGGCGAACAGACCAAAAACTCGAGTTACACATAAGGGCTTATAGAAACTTCCGTGTAGACTGTTAACATTTATAGAGACAGTTCTTTCAGCAAAAACACTTTAATTATTGATTTAACATTATTTATTTAATTTTTGTGGGTAAATAATTACATTTGTTTTATTTTTTAGACAAATAATATCAAGTTTTCATGAAAAAGGAAGGAAGGAGGAAATAATGGACCAAAACAGACCAAAACAGACCTTCAAATGAACTCTAAAAGGTGCAATAAAATTGTTTATCATCTTAAAGTTGTCTTTTGTATTCTATATAATTGTTTGAATGCATAGATCATGAGTTTATGATCAGATATTAGTCAACACTGCATTTTATAATAATACACTGAAATTAGGATTTTTCGAAGAAATTAGACTGAAATTGCCGTAGGATATGGCCTTACATTATAGTGATTTTCTCTGAAACTATAGCTCTGACTGAGACAAAACTTGACAGTTATGCTTGAAATAACTTGCAATTGGAGGGGAAAAAATTACATTAAGTTTATTTGACATTTAGGTGTTCTTTAGGTGTAATACCACCAAATCATGGTACGTCACATCCGGTTGCATACGAAAGTAGGCCTAAAAAAATATTCCCTTGAATTTGACAGTTGTAGAAAATTAACCCTGCATTTCAATGCACTTAAATTTTTCTGAGTCGTAAATATGTATGTTGGATGTCTGAAAGCATCATTCTTTTTTTATTTGATGGTCTTATAAAATATTTTGGAACGTTAAGGTTACGTAGTTACCAAAGCAGGTAACATGTAAATAACAGTGTAAAAATTGGGTTGTTTACTTCCGGCGATGATTATTTTTCTATATGCAATGAAATGTAGTGTGAAATTTTCACTGTATCACTGGAAAGGATTAAACTTTACACATGCAAAGTATTTCTTTGGTTGAAATAAAGGTAAATACTGTACAATTTTTTTAAAAGTGCCAATTTAACAAAGACTAATAGGGAAAAATCAATGGTGGTATTACACCTATTTAGGGAAACTACATATGCACTCGTGACCTTATTGTACTTTCATTTTTAAAAGTTATTAATAAACCAGTTCATACATTGTAAACATGGACTATTCGGAATGGATTTAGACACAGAGAGCACGTTTGAGGTAAAATTGCCTTGAAATGAGGGTTTACGGGTGTTTTCTAAGTCAAATGAGTGGACAGACAAAGCTGTATTTAGTTTACTGTGTTAAATTTTAAATTACCCTGAAAGATTTGTTTATACAACATGTGATTTTTTTATTTCAGTGTTAACCATGTTCTGAAGAGCATTCTGTTGAAAAATTCATATGTGAATTGGTCTGCAGATGACACTTCAGCATTAAAGTAAGTATCAACTATCATCATGTTTTTTTGTTTTTTTTTGGCCGCAAAAGTTTACAATTTGCCATTGTGCCGTCTACATTTTGCACAGACAATAAATCATCTAAACACTTATTTGCCCTGGATTTAACACATCAGAATCCAGTCTCACATACTTAAACTTTATAATTCTTACCAATTATTTTTTGTACCAGCATTCCAAGGGACTTAACCCTTTTTAAAAACATTTTGAGGTATTTTTTTATTACTCTTTCTCCCAATTTTCTAATGTAAAATACAAGAAAGTGGACTCTTTGTGTAAATCTATTAGAAATATACTGTTATGAGTAAATAAAAAGACTTTGATACCAGTAACAATAAATGATTGACTGAAAGGGAACCGTTATTTGTCACACTAGGCGAACAGACCAAAAACTTGAGTTACACATAAGGGCTTATAGAAACTTCCGTGTAGACTGTTAACATTTATAGAGACAGTTCTTTCAGCTAAAACACTTTAATTATTGATTTAACATTACATTTATTTCATTTTTGTGGGGATAATAATCACATTTGTTTTAATTTTTAGACAAAAGATATCAAGTTTTGATGAAAAAGGAAGGAAGGAGGAAAATGGACCAAAACAGACCAAAACAGACCTTCAAATGAACTCTAAAAGGTGCAATAAAATTGTTTATCATCTTAAAGTTGTCTTTTGTATTCTATATAATTGTTTGAATGCATAGATCATGAGTTTATGATCAGATATTAGTCAACACTGCATTTTATAATAATACACTGAAATTAGGATTTTTCGAAGAAATTAGACTGAAATTGCCGTAGGATATGGCCTTACATTATAGTGATTTTCTCTGAAACTATAGCTCTGACTGAGACAAAACTTGACAGTTATGCTTGAAATAACTTGCAATTGGAGGGGAAAAAATTACATTAAGTTTATTTGACATTTAGGTGTTCTTTAGGTGTAATACCACCAAATCATGGTACGTCACATCCGGTTGCATACGAAAGTAGGCCTAAAAAAATATTCCCTTGAATTTGACAGTTGTAGAAAATTAACCCTGCATTTCAATGCACTTAAATTTTTCTGAGTCGTAAATATGTATGTTGGATGTCTGAAAGCATCATTCTTTTTTTATTTGATGGTCTTATAAAATATTTTGGAACGTTAAGGTTACGTAGTTACCAAAGCAGGTAACATGTAAATAACAGTGTAAAAATTGGGTTGTTTACTTCCGGCGATGATTATTTTCTTATATGCAATGAAATGTAGTGTGAAATTTTCACTGTATCACTGGAAAGGATTAAACTTTACACATGCAAAGTATTTCTTTGGTTGAAATAAAGGTAAATACTGTACAATTTTTTTAAAAGTGTCAATTTAACAAAGACTAATAGGGAAAAATCAATGGTGGTATTACACCTATTTAGGGAAACACATATGTGCACTCGTGACCTTTTGTACTTTCATTTTTAAAAGTTATTAAATAAACCAGTTCATACATTGTAAACATGGACTAATTCGGATGGATTTAGACACAGAAGCACGTTTGAGGTAAAATTGCCTTGAAATGGGGTTTACGGGTGTTTTCTAAGTCAAATGGGTGGACAGACAAAGCTGTATTTAGTTTACTGTGTTAAATTTTAAATTACCCTGTACAGATTTGTTTATACAACATGTGAATTTTTTTATTTCAGTGTTAACCATGTTCTGAAGAGCATTCTGTTGAATAAATCTCTATATGTGAATTGGTCTGCAGATGACACTTCAGCATTAAAGTAAGTATCAACTATCATCATGTTTTTTTGGTTTTTTTTTGGCCGCAAAAGTTTACAATTTGCCATTGTGTCGTCTACATTTTGCACAGACAATAAATCATCTAAACACTTATTTGCCCTGGATTTATACACATCAGATCCAGTCTCACATACTTAAACTTTATAATTCTTACCAATTATTTTTTGTACAGCATTCCAAGGGACTTAACCCTTTTTAAAACATTTTGAGGTATTTTTGTATTACTCTTTTCCCAATTTTTAATGTAAAATACAAGAAAGTTGGACTCTTTGTATAAATCTATTAGAAATATACTGTTATGAGTAAATAAAAAGACTTGATACCAGTAACAATAAATGATTGACTGAAAGGGAACCGTTTATTTGTCACACTAGGCGAACAGACCAAAAACTCGAGTTACACATAAGGGCTTATAGAAACTTCCGTGTAGACTGTTAACATTTATAGAGACAGTTCTTTCAGCAAAAACACTTTAATTATTGATTTAACATTATATTTATTTAATTTTTGTGGGATAATAATCACATTTGTTTTAATTTTTTAGACAAAAATATCAAGTTTTATGAAAAAGGAAGGAAGGAGGAAAATGGACCAAAACAGACCAAAACAGACCTTCAAATGAACTCTAAAAGGTGCAATAAAATTGTTTATCATCTTAAAGTTGTCTTTTGTATTCTATTAATTGTTGAATGCATAGATCATGAGTTTATGATCAGATAGTAGTCAACACTGCATTTTATAATGATACACTGAAATGAGGATTTTTCGAAGAAATTAGACTGAAATTGCCGTAGGATATGGCCTTACATTATAGTGATTTTCTCTGAAACTATAGCTCTGACTGAGACAAAACTTGACAGTTATGCTTGAAATAACTTGCAATTGGAGGGAAAAAAATTACATTAAGTTTATTTGACATTTAGGTGTTCTTTAGGTGTAATACCACCAAATCATGGTACGTCCACATCCGGTTGCATACGAAAGTAGGCCTAAAAAAATATTCCCTTGAATTTGACAGTTGTAGAAAATTAACCCTGCATTTCAATGCACTTAAATTTTTCTGAGTCGTAAATATGTATGTTGGATGTCTGAAAGCATCATTCTTTTTTTATTTGATGTCTTATAAAATATTTTGGAACGTTAAGGTTACGTAGTTACCAAAGCAGGTAACATGTAAATAACAGTGTAAAAATTGGGTTGTTTACTTCCGGCGATGATTATTTTCTTATATGCAATGAAATGTAGTGTGAAATTTTCACTGTATCACTGGAAAGGATTAAACTTTACACATGCAAAGTATTTCTTTGGTTGAAATAAAGGTAAATACTGTACAATTTTTTTAAAAGTGCCAATTTAACAAAGACTAATAGGGAAAAATCAATGGTGGTATTACACCTATTTAGGGAAACTACATATGCACTCGTGACCTTATTGTACTTTCATTTTTAAAAGTTATTAATAAACCAGTTCATACATTGTAAACATGGACTATTCGGATGGATTTAGACACAGAGAGCACGTTTGAGGTAAAATTGCCTTGAAATGAGGGGTTTACGGGTGTTTTCTAAGTCAAATGAGTGGACAGACAAAGCTGTATTTAGTTTACTGTGTTAAATTTTAAATTACCCTGAAAGATTTGTTTATACAACATGTGATTTTTTTTATTTCAGTGTTAACCATGTTCTGAAGAGCATTCTGTTGAAAATCTCATATGTGAATTGGTCTGCAGATGACACTTCAGCATTAAAGTAAGTATCAACTATCATCATGTTTTTTTGGTTTTTTTTTGGCCGCAAAAGTTTACAATTTGCCATTGTGCCGTCTACATTTTGCACAGACAATAAATCATCTAAACACTTATTTGCCCTGGATTTATACACATCAGATACCAGTCTCACATACTTAAACTTTATAATTCTTACCAATTATTTTTTGTACAGCATTCCAAGGGACTTAACCCTTTTTAAAAACATTTTGAGGTATTTTTTTATTACTCTTTCTCCCAATTTTCTAATGTAAAATACAAGAAAGTGGACTCTTTGTGTAAATCTATTAGAAATATACTGTTATGAGTAAATAAAAAGACTTTGATACCAGTAACAATAAATGATTGACTGAAAGGGAACCGTTATTTGTCACACTAGGCGAACAGACCAAAAACTTGAGTTACACATAAGGGCTTATAGAAACTTCCGTGTAGACTGTTAACATTTATAGAGACAGTTCTTTCAGCTAAAAACACTTTAATTATTGATTTAACATTACATTTATTTATTTTTGTGGGGAATAATCACATTTGTTTTATTTTTAGACAAAAGATATCAAGTTTTGATGAAAAAGGAAGGAAGGAGGAAAAATGGACCAAAACAGACCAAAACAGACCTTCAAATGAACTCTAAAAGGTGCAATAAAATTGTTTATCATCTTAAAGTTGTCTTTTGTATTCTATATAATTGTTTGAATGCATAGATCATGAGTTTATGATCAGATATTAGTCAACACTGCATTTTATAATATACACTGAAATTAGGATTTTTCGAAGAAATTAGACTGAAATTGCCGTAGGATATGGCCTTACATTATAGTGATTTTCTCTGAAACTATAGCTCTGACTGAGACAAAACTTGACAGTTATGCTTGAAATAACTTGCAATTGGAGGGGAAAAAAATTACATTAAGTTTATTTGACATTTAGGTGTTCTTTAGGTGTAATACCACCAAATCATGGTACGTCACATCCGGTTGCATACGAAAGTAGGCCTAAAAAAATATTCCCTTGAATTTGACAGTTGTAGAAAATTAACCCTGCATTTCAATGCACTTAAATTTTTCTGAGTCGTAAATATGTATGTTGGATGTCTGAAAGCATCATTCTTTTTTTATTTGATGGTCTTATAAAATATTTTGGAACGTTAAGGTTACGTAGTTACCAAAGCAGGTAACATAATAACAGTGTAAAAATTGGGTTGTTTACTTCCGGCGATGATTATTTTCTTATATGCAATGAAATGTAGTGTGAAATTTTCACTGTATCACTGGAAAGGATTAAACTTTACACATGCAAAGTATTTCTTTGGTTGAAATAAAGGTAAATACTGTACAATTTTTTTAAAAGTGCCAATTTAACAAAGACTAATAGGGAAAAATCAATGGTGGTATTACACCTATTTAGGGAAACTACATATGCACTCGTGACCTTATTGTACTTTCATTTTTAAAAGTTATTAATAAACCAGTTCATACATTGTAAACATGGACTATTCGGAATGGATTTAGACACAGAGAGCACGTTTGAGGTAAAATTGCCTTGAAATGAGGGTTTACGGGTGTTTTCTAAGTCAAATGAGTGGACAGACAAAGCTGTATTTAGTTTACTGTGTTAAATTTTAAATTACCCTGAAAAGATTTGTTTATACAACATGTGATTTTTTTTATTTCAGTGTTAACCATGTTCTGAAGAGCATTCTGTTGAAAAATCTCATATGTGAATTGGTCTGCAGATGACACTTCAGCATTAAAGTAAGTATCAACTATCATCATGTTTTTTTGGGTTTTTTTTTGGCCGCAAAAGTTTACAATTTGCCATTGTGCCGTCTACATTTTGCACAGACAATAAATCATCTAAACACTTATTTGCCCTGGATTTACACACATCAGAATCCAGTCTCACTACTTAAACTTTATAATTCTTACCAATTATTTTTTGTACCAGCATTCCAAGGGACTTAACCCTTTTTAAAAACATTTTGAGGTATTTTTTTATTACTCTTTCTCCCAATTTTCTAATGTAAAATACAAGAAAGTGGACTCTTTGTGTAAATCTATTAGAAATATACTGTTATGAGTAAATAAAAAGACTTTGATACCAGTAACAATAAATGATTGACTGAAAGGGAACCGTTATTTGTCACACTAGGCGAACAGACCAAAAACTCGAGTTACACATAAGGGCTTATAGAAACTTCCGTGTAGACTGTTAACATTTATAGAGACAGTTCTTTCAGCAAAAACACTTTAATTATTGATTTAACATTATATTTATTTAATTTTTGTGGGGAATAATTACATTTGTTTTATTTTTTAGACAAATAATATCAAGTTTTCATGAAAAAGGAAGGAAGGAGGAATAATGGACCAAAACAGACCAAAACAGACCTTCAAATGAACTCTAAAAGGTGCAATAAAATTGTTTATCATCTTAAAGTTGTCTTTTGTATTCTATTTAATTGCTTGAATGCATAGATCATGAGTTTATGATCAGATATTTAGTCAACACTGCATTTTATAATGATACACTGAAATGAGGATTTTTCGAAGAAATTAGACTGAAATTGCCGTAGGATATGGCCTTACATTATAGTGATTTTCTCTGAAACTATAGCTCTGACTGAGACAAAAACTTGACAGTTATGCTTGAAATAACTTGCAATTGGAGGGGAAAAAAATTACATTAAGTTTATTTGATATTTAGGTGTTCTTTAGGTGTAATACCACCAAATCATGGTACGCCCACATCCGGTTGCATACGAAAGTAGGCCTAAAAAAATATTCCCTTGAATTTGACAGTTGTAGAAAATTAACCCTGCATTTCAATGCACTTAAATTTTTCTGAGTCGTAAATATGTATGTTGGATGTCTGAAGCATCATTCTTTTTTTATTTGATCGTCTTATAAAATATTCTGGAACGTTAAGGTTACATAGTTACCAAAGCAAGTAACAGTAAATAACAGTGTAAAAATTGGGTTGTTTACTTCCGGTGATGATTATTTTCTTATATGCAATGAAATGTAGTGTGAAATTTTCACTGTATCACTGGAAAGGATTAAACTTTACACATGCAAAGTATTTCTTTGGTTGAAATAAAGGTAAATACTGTACAATTTTTTAAAAGTGTCAATTTAACAAAGACTAATAGGGAAAAATCAATGGTGGTATTACACCTATTTAGGGAAACCATATGTGCACTCGTGACCTTTTTTACTTTCATTTTAAAAGTTATAAATAAACCAGTTCATACATTGTAAACATGGACAATTCGGCATGGATTTAGACACAGAAAGCACGTTTGAGGTAAAATTGCCTTGAAATGGGGGTTTACGGGTGTTTTCTAAGTCAAATGGTGGACAGACAAAGCTGTATTTAGTTTACTGTGTTAAATTTTAAATTACCCTTACAGTTTGTTTATACAACATGTGATTTTTTATTTCAGTGTTAACCATGTTCTGAAGAGCATTCTGTTGAATAATCTTATATGTGAATTGGTCTGCAGATGACACTTCAGCATTAAAGTAAGTATCAACTATCATCATGTTTTTTGTTGTTTTTTTTGGCCGCAAAAGTTTATAATTTGCCATTGTGTCGTCTACATTTTGCACAGACAATAAATCATCTAAACACTTATTTGCCCTGGATTTATACACATCAGATACCAGTCTCACATACTTAAACTTTATAATTCTTACCAATTATTTTTTGTAACAGCATTCCAAGGGACTATAACCCTTTTTAAAAACATTTTGAGGTATTTTTTTATTACTCTTTCTCCCAATTTTTAATGTAAAATACAAGAAAGTGGACTCTTTGTGTAAATCTATTAGAAATATACTGTTATGAGTAAATAAAAAGACTTGATACCAGTAACAATAAATGATTGACTGAAAGGGAACCGTTATTTGTCACACTAGGCGAACAGACCAAAAACTTCGAGTTACACATAAGGGCTTATAGAAACTTCCGTGTAGACTGTTAACATTTATAGAGACAGTTCTTTCAGCTAAAAACACTTTAATTATTGATTTAACATTACATTTATTTCATTTTTGTGGGATATAATACATTTGTTTTATTTTTAGACAAAGATATCAAGTTTTGATGAAAAAGGAAGGAAGGAGGAAAAATGGACCAAAACAGACCAAAACAGACCTTCAAATGAACTCTAAAAGGTGCAATAAAATTGTTTATCATCTTAAAGTTGTCTTTTGTATTCTATATAATTGTTTGAATGCATAGATCATGAGTTTATGATCAGATATTAGTCAACACTGCATTTTATAATATACACTGAAATTAGGATTTTTCGAAGAAATTAGACTGAAATTGCCGTAGGATATGGCCTTACATTATAGTGATTTTCTCTGAAACTATAGCTCTGACTGAGACAAAACTTGACAGTTATGCTTGAAATAACTTGCAATTGGAGGGAAAAAAATTACATTAAGTTTATTTGAATTTAGGTGTTCTTTAGGTGTAATACCACCAAATCATGGTACGTCACATCCGGTTGCATACGAAAGTAGGCCTAAAAAAATATTCCCTTGAATTTGACAGTTGTAGAAAATTAACCCTGCATTTCAATGCACTTAAATTTTTCTGAGTCGTAAATATGTATGTTGGATGTCTGAAAGCATCATTCTTTTTTTATTTGATGGTCTTATAAAATATTTGGAACGTTAAGGTTACTAGTTACCAAAGCAAGGTAACAGTAAATAACAAGTGTAAAAATTGGGTTGTTTACTTCCGGCGATGATTATTTTCTTATATGCAATGAAATGTAGTGTGAAATTTTCACTGTATCACTGGAAAGGATTAAACTTTACACATGCAAAGTATTTCTTTGGTTGAAATAAAGGTAAATACTGTACAATTTTTTTAAAAGTGCCAATTTAACAAAGACTAATAGGGAAAAATCAATGGTGGTATTACACCTATTTAGGGAAACTACATATGCACTCGTGACCTTATTGTACTTTCATTTTTAAAAGTTATTAATAAACCAGTTCATACATTGTAAACATGGACTATTCGGAATGGATTTAGACACAGAGAGCACGTTTGAGGTAAAATTGCCTTGAAATGGGGTTTACGGGTGTTTTCTAAGTCAAATGAGTGGACAGACAAAGCTGTATTTAGTTTACTGTGTTAAATTTTAAATTACCCTGAAAGATTTGTTTATACAACATGTGATTTTTTTTATTTCAGTGTTAACCAATGTTCTGAAGAGCATTCTGTTGAAAAATCTCATATGTGAATTGGTCTGCAGATGACACTTCAGCATTAAAGTAAGTATCAACTATCATCATGTTTTTTTGGGTTTTTTTTGGCCGCAAAAGTTTACAATTTGCCATTGTGCCGTCTACATTTTGCACAGACAATAAATCATCTAAACACTTATTTGCCCTGGATTTACACACATCAGAATCCAGTCTCACATACTTAAACTTTATAATTCTTACCAATTATTTTTTGTACCAGCATTCCAAGGGACTTAACCCTTTTTAAAAACATTTTGAGGTATTTTTTTATTACTCTTTCTCCCATTTTCTAATGTAAAATACAAGAAAGTGGACTCTTTGTGTAAATCTATTAGAAATATACTGTTATGAGTAAATAAAAAGACTTTGATACCAGTAACAATAAATGATTGACTGAAAGGGAACCGTTATTTGTCACACTAGGCGAACAGACCAAAAACTTGAGTTACACATAAGGGCTTATAGAAACTTCCGTGTAGACTGTTAACATTTATAGAGACAGTTCTTTCAGCTAAAACACTTTAATTATTGATTTAACATTACATTTATTTCATTTTTGTGGGGATATAATCACATTTGTTTTAATTTTTAGACAAAAGATATCAAGTTTTGATGAAAAAGGAAGGAAGGAGGAAAAAATGGACCAAAAACAGACCAAAACAGACCTTCAAATGAACTCTAAAAGGTGCAATAAAATTGTTTATCATCTTAAAGTTGTCTTTTGTATTCTATATAATTGTTTGAATGCATAGATCATGAGTTTATGATCAGATATTAGTCAACACTGCATTTTATAATAATACACTGAAATTAGGATTTTTCGAAGAAATTAGACTGAAATTGCCGTAGGATATGGCCTTACATTATAGTGATTTTCTCTGAAACTGTAGCTCTGACTGAGACAAAACTTGACAGTTATGCTTGAAATAACTTGCAATTGGAGGGGAAAAAATTACATTAAGTTTATTTGACATTTAGGTGTTCTTTAGGTGTAATACCACCAAATCATGGTACGTCACATCCGGTTGCATACGAAAGTAGGCCTAAAAAAAATATTCCCTTGAATTTGACAGTTGTAGAAAATTAACCCTGCATTTCAATGCACTTAAATTTTTCTGAGTCGTAAATATGTATGTTGGATGTCTGAAAGCATCATTCTTTTTTTATTTGATGGTCTTATAAAATATTTTGGAACGTTAAGGTTACGTAGTTACCAAAGCAGGTAACATGTAAATAACAGTGTAAAAAATTGGGTTGTTTACTTCCGGCGATGATTATTTTCTTATATGCAATGAAATGTAGTGTGAAATTTTCACTGTATCACTGGAAAGGATTAAACTTTACACATGCAAAGTATTTCTTTGGTTGAAATAAAGGTAAATACTGTACAATTTTTTTAAAAGTGCCAATTTAACAAAGACTAATAGGGAAAAATCAATGGTGGTATTACACCTATTTAGGGAAACTAATTGCACTCGTGACCTTATTGTACTTTCATTTTTAAAAGTTATTAATAAACCAGTTCATACATTGTAAACATGGACTATTCGGAATGGATTTAGACACAGAGAGCACGTTTGAGGTAAAATTGCCTTGAAATGAGGGTTTACGGGTGTTTTCTAAGTCAAATGAGTGGACAGACAAAGCTGTATTTAGTTTACTGTGTTAAATTTTAAATTACCCTGAAAGATTTGTTTATACAACATGTGATTTTTTTTATTTCAGTGTTAACCATGTTCTGAAGAGCATTCTGTTGAAAAATCTCATATGTGAATTGGTCTGCAGATGACACTTCAGCATTAAAGTAAGTATCAACTATCATCATGTTTTTTTTGGGTTTTTTTTTGGCCGCAAAAGTTTACAATTTGCCATTGTGCCGTCTACATTTTGCACAGACAATAAATCATCTAAACACTTATTTGCCCTGGATTTACACACATCAGAATCCAGTCTCACATACTTAAACTTTATAATTCTTACCAATTATTTTTTGTACCAGCATTCCAAGGGACTTAACCCTTTTTAAAAACATTTTGAGGTATTTTTTTTATTACTCTTTCTCCCAATTTTTTAATGTAAAATACAAGAAAGTGGACTCTTTGTGTAAATCTATTAGAAATATACTGTTATGAGTAAATAAAAAGACTTTGATACCAGTAACAATAAATGATTGACTGAAAGGGAACCGTTATTTGTCACACTAGGCGAACAGACCAAAAACTTGAGTTACACATAAGGGCTTATAGAAACTTCCGTGTAGACTGTTAACATTTATAGAGACAGTTCTTTCAGCTAAAACACTTTAATTATTGATTTAACATTACATTTATTTCATTTTTGTGGGGATATAATCACATTTGTTTTAATTTTTTAGACAAAAGATATCAAGTTTTGATGAAAAAGGAAGGAAGGAGGAAAAATGGACCAAAACAGACCAAAACAGACCTTCAAATGAACTCTAAAAGGTGCAATAAAATTGTTTATCATCTTAAAGTTGTCTTTTGTATTCTATATAATTGTTTGAATGCATAGATCATGAGTTTATGATCAGATATTAGTCAACACTGCATTTTATAATAATACACTGAAATTAGGATTTTTCGAAGAAATTAGACTGAAATTGCCGTAGGATATGGCCTTACATTATAGTGATTTTCTCTGAAACTATAGCTCTGACTGAGACAAAACTTGACAGTTATGCTTGAAATAACTTGCAATTGGAGGGGAAAAAAATTACATTAAGTTTATTTGAATTTAGGTGTTCTTTAGGTGTAATACCACCAAATCATGGTACGTCCACATCCGGTTGCATACGAAAGTAGGCCTAAAAAAATATTCCCTTGAATTTGACAGTTGTAGAAAATTAACCCTGCATTTCAATGCACTTAAATTTTTCTGAGTCGTAAATATGTATGTTGGATGTCTGAAGCATCATTCTTTTTTTATTTGATGGTCTTATAAAATATTTGGAACGTTAAGGTTACGTAGTTACCAAAGCAGTAACCAGTAAATAACAGTGTAAAAATTGGGTTGTTTACTTCCGGCGATGATTATTTTCTTATATGCAATGAAATGTAGTGTGAAATTTTCACTGTATCACTGGAAAGGATTAAACTTTACACATGCAAAGTATTTCTTTGGTTGAAATAAAGGTAAATACTGTACAATTTTTTTAAAAGTGCCAATTTAACAAAGACTAATAGGGAAAAATCAATGGTGGTATTACACCTATTTAGGGAAACACATATGCACTCGTGACCTTTTGTACTTTCATTTTTAAAAGTTATTAATAAACCAGTTCATACATTGTAAACATGGACTATTCGGAATGGATTTAGACACAGAAGCACGTTTGAGGTAAAATTGCCTTGAAATGAGGGTTTACGGGTGTTTTCTAAGTCAAATGGTGGACAGACAAAGCTGTATTTAGTTTACTGTGTTAAATTTTAAATTACCCTTTAAAGTATTTGTTTATACAACATGTGATTTTTTTATTTCAGTGTTAACCATGTTCTGAAGAGCATTCTGTTGAATAATCTTTATATGTGAATTGGTCTGCAGATGACACTTCAGCATTAAAGTAAGTATCAACTATCATCATGTTTTTTTGTGTTTTTTTTGGCCGCAAAAGTTTACAATTTGCCATTGTGCGTCTACATTTTGCACAGACAATAAATCATCTAAACACTTATTTGCCCTGGATTTACACACATCAGATCCAGTCTCACATACTTAAACTTTATAATTCTTACCAATTATTTTTTGTACAGCATTCCAAGGGACTAACCCTTTTTAAAACATTTGAGGTATTTTTTTATTACTCTTTCTCCCAATTTTCTAATGTAAAATACAAGAAAGTGGACTCTTTGTATAAATCTATTAGAAATATACTGTTATGAGTAAATAAAAAGACTTTGATACCAGTAACAATAAATGATTGACTGAAAGGGAACCGTTATTTGTCACACTAGGCGAACAGACCAAAAACTCGAGTTACACATAAGGGCTTATAGAAACTTCCGTGTAGACTGTTAACATTTATAGAGACAGTTCTTTCAGCTAAAACACTTTAATTATTGATTTAACATTACATTTATTTCATTTTTGTGGGGATATAATCACATTTGTTTTAATTTTTAGACAAATAGATATCAAGTTTTGATGAAAAAGGAAGGAAGGAGGAAATAATGGACCAAAACAGACCAAAACAGACCTTCAAATGAACTCTAAAAGGTGCAATAAAATTGTTTATCATCTTAAAGTTGTCTTTTGTATTCTATATAATTGTTTGAATGCATAGATCATGAGTTTATGATCAGATATTAGTCAACACTGCATTTTATAATAATACACTGAAATAGGATTTTTCGAAGAAATTAGACTGAAATTGCCGTAGGATATGGCCTTACATTATAGTGATTTTCTCTGAAACTATAGCTCTGACTGAGACAAAACTTGACAGTTATGCTTGAAATAACTTGCAATTGGAGGGAAAAAATTACATTAAGTTTATTTGACATTTAGGTGTTCTATTTAGGGAAATACTAATCTATGCACTCGTGACCTTATTGTACTTTCATTTTTAAAAAGTTTATTAATAAACAGTTGCATACATTGTAAAACATGGACTATTCGGAATGGATTTTAGACACGAGAGAGCATCGTTTGAGGTAAAATTGCTTGAAATGAGGGTTTACGGGTTTTGTTTTTTACTAAGTTCAAATGAGTGAGACAAGCTGATAAAGCTGTATTTAGTTTACTGTGTTAAATTTTAAATTACCCTGAAAGTTTTGTTTATACAACATGTGATTTTTTTTATTTCAGTGTTAACCATGTTCTGAAGAGCATTCTGTTGAAAAATCTCATATGTGAATTGGTCTGCAGATGACACTTCAGCATTAAAGTAAGTATCAACTATCATCATGTTTTTTTTGGGTTTTTTTTGGCCGCAAAAGTTTACAATTTGCCATTGTGCCGTCTACATTTTGCACAGACAATAAATCATCTAAACACTTATTTGCCCTGGATTTAACACATCAGAATCCAGTCTCACATACTTAAACTTTATAATTCTTACCAATTATTTTTTGTACCAGCATTCCAAGGGACTTAACCCTTTTTAAAAACATTTTGAGGTATTTTTTTATTACTCTTTCTCCCAATTTTCTAATGTAAAATACAAGAAAGTGGACTCTTTGTTAAATCTATTAGAAATATACTGTTATGAGTAAATAAAAAGACTTTGATACCAGTAACAATAAATGATTGACTGAAAGGGAACCGTTATTTGTCACACTAGGCGAACAGACCAAAAACTTGAGTTACACATAAGGGCTTATAGAAACTTCCGTGTAGACTGTTAACATTTATAGAGACAGTTCTTTCAGCTAAAACACTTTAATTATTGATTTAACATTAATTTATTTCATTTTTGTGGGGATATAATTACATTTGTTTTAATTTTTAGACAAAAGATATCAAGTTTTGATGAAAAAGGAAGGAAGGAGGAAAAATGGACCAAAACAGACCAAAACAGACCTTCAAATGAACTCTAAAAGGTGCAATAAAATTGTTTATCATCTTAAAGTTGTCTTTTGTATTCTATATAATTGTTGAATGCATAGATCATGAGTTTATGATCAGATATTAGTCAACACTGCATTTTATAATATACACTGAAATTAGGATTTTTCGAAGAAATTAGACTGAAATTGCCGTAGGATATGGCCTTACATTATAGTGATTTTCTCTGAAACTATAGCTCTGACTGAGACAAAACTTGACAGTTATGCTTGAAATAACTTGCAATTGGAGGGAAAAAATTACATTAAGTTTATTTGACATTTAGGTGTTCTTTAGGTGTAATACCACCAAATCATGGTACGCACATCCGGTTGCATACGAAAGTAGGCCTAAAAAATATTCCCTTGAATTTGACAGTTGTAGAAAATTAACCCTGCATTTCAATGCACTTAAATTTTTCTGAGTCGTAAATATGTATGTTGGATGTCTGAAAGCATCATTCTTTTTTTATTTGATGTCTTATAAAATATTCTGGAACGTTAAGGTTACTATGTTACCAAAGCAGTAACAGTAAATACAGTGTAAAAATTGGGTTGTTTACTTCCGGGATGATTATTTTCTTATATGCAATGAAATGTAGTGTGAAATTTTCACTGTATCACTGGAAAGGATTAAACTTTACACATGCAAAGTATTTCTTTGGTTGAAATAAAGGTAAATACTGTACAATTTTTTTAAAAGTGTCAATTTAACAAAGACTAATAGGGAAAAATCAATGGTGGTATTACACCTATTTAGGGAAACCATATGTGCACTCGTGACCTTTTTGTACTTTCATTTTTAAAAGTTATTAAATAAACCAGTTCATACATTGTAAACATGGACAATTCGGAATGGATTTAGACACAGAAAGCAGTTTGAGGTAAAATTGCCTTGAAATGAGGGGTTTACAGGTGTTTTCTAAGTCAAATGGTGGACAGACAAAGCTGTATTTAGTTTACTGTGTTAAATTTTAAATTACCCTTAAGTTTTGTTTATACAACATGTGAATTTTTTTATTTCAGTGTTAACCATGTTCTGAAGAGCATTCTGTTGAAAAATCTCATATGTGAATTGGTCTGCAGATGACACTTCAGCATTAAAGTAAGTATCAACTATCATCATGTTTTTTTTGGGGTTTTTTTGGCCGCAAAAGTTTACAATTTGCCATTGTGCCGTCTACATTTTGCACAGACAATAAATCATCTAAACACTTATTTGCCCTGGATTTACACACATCAGAATCCAGTCTCACATACTTAAACTTTATAATTCTTACCAATTATTTTTTGTACAGCATTCCAAGGGAATAACCCTTTTTAAAAACATTTTGAGGTATTTTTTATTACTCTTTCTCCCAATTTTTTAATGTAAAATACAAGAAAGTGGACTCTTTGTGTAAATCTATTAGAAATATACTGTTATGAGTAAATAAAAAGACTTTGATACCAGTAACAATAAATGATTGACTGAAAGGGAACCGTTATTTGTCACACTAGGCGAACAGACCAAAAACTTGAGTTACACATAAGGGCTTATAGAAACTTCCGTGTAGACTGTTAACATTTATAGAGACAGTTCTTTCAGCAAAAACACTTTAATTATTGATTTAACATTACATTTATTTCATTTTTGTGGGGTAATAATTCACATTTGTTTTATTTTTAGACAAAAGATATCAAGTTTTGATGAAAAAGGAAGGAAGGAGGAAAAATGGACCAAAACAGACCAAAACAGACCTTCAAATGAACTCTAAAAGGTGCAATAAAATTGTTTATCATCTTAAAGTTGTCTTTTGTATTTCTATATAATGTTTTGAATGCATAGATCATGAGTTTTATGATCAGATATTAGTCAACACTGCTATTTATATACACTGAAATTAGGATTTTTCGAAGATATTAGACTGAAATTGCCGTAGGATATGGCCTTACATTATAGTTGATTTTCTCTGAAACCTATAGCTCTGGACTGAGACAAAACTTGACAGTTATGCTTGAAATAACTTGCAATTGGAGGGGAAAAAATTACATTAAGTTATTTGACATTTAGGTGTTCTTAATGTAGGGAAACTACATATGCACTCGTGACCTTATTGTACTTTCATTTTTAAAAGTTATTAATAAACCAGTTCATACATTGTAAACATGGACTATTCGGAATGGATTTAGACACAGAGAGCACGTTTGAGGTAAAAATTGCCTTGAAATGGGGTTTACGGTGTTTTCTAAGTCAAATGAGTGGACAGACAAAGCTGTATTTAGTTTACTGTGTTAAATTTTAAATTACCCTGAAGATTTGTTTATACAACATGTGATTTTTTTATTTCAGTGTTAACCATGTTCTGAAGAGCATTCTGTTGAAAATCTCATATGTGAATTGGTCTGCAGATGACACTTCAGCATTAAAGTAAGTATCAACTATCATCATGTTTTTTTGGGGTTTTTTTGGCCGCAAAAGTTTACAATTTGCCATTGTGCGTCTACATTTTGCACAGACAATAAATCATCTAAACACTTATTTGCCCTGGATTTACACACATCAGAATCCAGTCTCACATACTTAAACTTTATAATTCTTACCAATTATTTTTTGTACAGCATTCCAAGGGACTTAACCCTTTTTAAAACATTTTGAGGTATTTTTTTATTACTCTCTTTCTCCAATTTTCTAATGTAAAATACAAGAAAGTGGACTCTTTGTGTAAATCTATTAGAAATATACTGTTATGAGTAAATAAAAAGACTTTGATACCAGTAACAATAAATGATTGACTGAAAGGGAACCGTTATTTGTCACACTAGGCGAACAGACCAAAAACTTGAGTTACACATAAGGGCTTATAGAAACTTCCGTGTAGACTGTTAACATTTATAGAGACAGTTCTTTCAGCTAAAACACTTTAATTATTGATTTAACATTACATTTATTTCATTTTTGTGGGGATATAATCACATTTGTTTTAATTTTTAGACAAAAGATATCAAGTTTTGATGAAAAAGGAAGGAAGGAGGAAAAATGGACCAAAACAGACCAAAACAGACCTTCAAATGAACTCTAAAAGGTGCAATAAAATTGTTTATCATCTTAAAGTTGTCTTTTGTATTCTATATAATTGTTTGAATGCATAGATCATGAGTTTATGATCAGATATTAGTCAACACTGCATTTTATAATACACTGAAATTAGGATTTTTCGAAGAAATTAGACTGAAATTGCCGTAGGATATGGCCTTACATTATAGTGATTTTCTCTGAAACTATAGCTCTGACTGAGACAAAACTTGACAGTTATGCTTGAAATAACTTGCAATTGGAGGGGAAAAAATTACATTAAGTTTATTTGACATTTAGGTGTTCTTTAGGTGTAATACCACCAAATCATGGTACGTCACATCCGGTTGCATACGAAAGTAGGCCTAAAAAAATATTCCCTTGAATTTGACAGTTGTAGAAAATTAACCCTGCATTTCAATGCACTTAAATTTTTCTGAGTCGTAAATATGTATGTTGGATGTCTGAAAGCATCATTCTTTTTTTATTTGATGGTCTTATAAAATATTTTGGAACGTTAAGGTTACGTAGTTACCAAAGCAGGTAACATGTAAATAACAGTGTAAAAATTGGGTTGTTTACTTCCGGCGATGATTATTTTCTTATATGCAATGAAATGTAGTGTGAAATTTTCACTGTATCACTGGAAAGGATTAAACTTTACACATGCAAAGTATTTCTTTGGTTGAAATAAAGGTAAATACTGTACAATTTTTTTAAAAGTGCCAATTTAACAAAGACTAATAGGGAAAAATCAATGGTGGTATTACACCTATTTAGGGAAACTACATATGCACTCGTGACCTTATTGTACTTTCATTTTTAAAAGTTATTAATAAACCAGTTCATACATTGTAAACATGGACTATTCGGAATGGATTTAGACACAGAGAGCACGTTTGAGGTAAAATTGCCTTGAAATGAGGGTTTACGGGTGTTTTCTAAGTCAAATGAGTGGACAGACAAAGCTGTATTTAGTTTACTGTGTTAAATTTTAAATTACCCTGAAAGATTTGTTTATACAACATGTGATTTTTTTTATTTCAGTGTTAACCATGTTCTGAAGAGCATTCTGTTGAAAAATCTCATATGTGAATTGGTCTGCAGATGACACTTCAGCATTAAAGTAAGTATCAACTATCATCATGTTTTTTTGGGGTTTTTTTGGCCGCAAAAGTTTACAATTTGCCATTGTGCCGTCTACATTTTGCACAGACAATAAATCATCTAAACACTTATTTGCCCTGGATTTACACACATCAGAATCCAGTCTCACATACTTAAACTTTATAATTCTTACCAATTATTTTTTGTACCAGCATTCCAAGGGACTTAACCCTTTTTAAAAACATTTTGAGGTATTTTTTTATTACTCTTTCTCCCAATTTTTCTAATGTAAAATACAAGAAAGTGGACTCTTTGTGTAAATCTATTAGAAATATACTGTTATGAGTAAATAAAAAGACTTTGATACCAGTAACAATAAATGATTGACTGAAAGGGAACCGTTATATTGTCACACTAGGCGAACAGACCAAAAACTTGAGTTACACATAAGGGCTTATAGAAACTTCCGTGTAGACTGTTAACATTTATAGAGACAGTTCTTTCAGCTAAAACACTTTAATTATTGATTTAACATTACATTTATTTCATTTTTGTGGGGATATAATCACATTTGTTTTAATTTTTTAGACAAAAGATATCAAGTTTTGATGAAAAAGGAAGGAAGGAGGAAAAATGGACCAAAACAGACCAAAACAGACCTTCAAATGAACTCTAAAAGGTGCAATAAAATTGTTTATCATCTTAAAGTTGTCTTTTGTATTCTATATAATTGTTTGAATGCATAGATCATGAGTTTATGATCAGATATTAGTCAACACTGCATTTTATAATACACTGAAATTAGGATTTTTCGAAGAAATTAGACTGAAATTGCCGTAGGATATGGCCTTACATTATAGTGATTTTCTCTGAAACTATAGCTCTGACTGAGACAAAACTTGACAGTTATGCTTGAAATAACTTGCAATTGGAGGGGAAAAAATTACATTAAGTTTATTTGACATTTAGGTGTTCTTTAGGGAAACTACATATGCACTCGTGACCTTATTGTACTTTCATTTTTAAAAGTTATTAATAAACCAGTTCATACATTGTAAACATGGACTATTCGGAATGGATTTAGACACAGAGAGCACGTTTGAGGTAAAATTGCCTTGAAATGAGGGTTTACGGGTGTTTTCTAAGTCAAATGAGTGGACAGACAAAGCTGTATTTAGTTTACTGTGTTAAATTTTAAATTACCCTGAAAGATTTGTTTATACAACATGTGATTTTTTTTATTTCAGTGTTAACCATGTTCTGAAGAGCATTCTGTTGAAAAATCTCATATGTGAATTGGTCTGCAGATGACACTTCAGCATTAAAGTAAGTATCAACTATCATCATGTTTTTTTGGGGTTTTTTTGGCCGCAAAAGTTTACAATTTGCCATTGTGCCGTCTACATTTTGCACAGACAATAAATCATCTAAACACTTATTTGCCCTGGATTTACACACATCAGAATCCAGTCTCACATACTTAAACTTTATAATTCTTACCAATTATTTTTTGTACCAGCATTCCAAGGGACTTAACCCTTTTTAAAAACATTTTGAGGTATTTTTTTATTACTCTTTCTCCCAATTTTCTAATGTAAAATACAAGAAAGTGGACTCTTTGTGTAAATCTATTAGAAATATACTGTTATGAGTAAATAAAAAGACTTTGATACCAGTAACAATAAATGATTGACTGAAAGGGAACCGTTATTTGTCACACTAGGCGAACAGACCAAAAACTTGAGTTACACATAAGGGCTTATAGAAACTTCCGTGTAGACTGTTAACATTTATAGAGACAGTTCTTTCAGCTAAAACACTTTAATTATTGATTTAACATTACATTTATTTCATTTTTGTGGGGATATAATCACATTTGTTTTAATTTTTAGACAAAAGATATCAAGTTTTGATGAAAAAGGAAGGAAGGAGGAAAAATGGACCAAAACAGACCAAAACAGACCTTCAAATGAACTCTAAAAGGTGCAATAAAATTGTTTATCATCTTAAAGTTGTCTTTTGTATTCTATATAATTGTTTGAATGCATAGATCATGAGTTTATGATCAGATATTAGTCAACACTGCATTTTATAATACACTGAAATTAGGATTTTTCGAAGAAATTAGACTGAAATTGCCGTAGGATATGGCCTTACATTATAGTGATTTTCTCTGAAACTATAGCTCTGACTGAGACAAAACTTGACAGTTATGCTTGAAATAACTTGCAATTGGAGGGGAAAAAATTACATTAAGTTTATTTGACATTTAGGTGTTCTTTAGGTGTAATACCACCAAATCATGGTACGTCACATCCGGTTGCATACGAAAGTAGGCCTAAAAAAATATTCCCTTGAATTTGACAGTTGTAGAAAATTAACCCTGCATTTCAATGCACTTAAATTTTTCTGAGTCGTAAATATGTATGTTGGATGTCTGAAAGCATCATTCTTTTTTTATTTGATGGTCTTATAAAATATTTTGGAACGTTAAGGTTACGTAGTTACCAAAGCAGGTAACATGTAAATAACAGTGTAAAAATTGGGTTGTTTACTTCCGGCGATGATTATTTTCTTATATGCAATGAAATGTAGTGTGAAATTTTCACTGTATCACTGGAAAGGATTAAACTTTACACATGCAAAGTATTTCTTTGGTTGAAATAAAGGTAAATACTGTACAATTTTTTTAAAAGTGCCAATTTAACAAAGACTAATAGGGAAAAATCAATGGTGGTATTACACCTGTACATTGTATTGTCATTGCACAGCCCATATTTATGTAGCAGAAGCATTTTACTTTCCAATAAATAACTAATAGTTTACATTTTAACAAATTTGTAAAACTGCTATATTTTGGGGCCAAAAAGGTGTCTTACTGGACCTTCTCCTTTTTAAAGACAATCATAAAACAATATTTAGTATAATAAATTAATTAGCACATAGATAAGAGGGTTTTAGAGCCGATTTTCTTCACTTTGAAAACAAATACGAGACAAATGTTTTTTGTGTGGCCAAAATCTGCTCCATCACCACCAACCACTACAGCAGCGTGTTATCAGATAATAATAATTGACACGAAAATTAAAATGGTGAGTTATGTTGAAATCGTTATACGTAAAAGAGTATAATATAGTTGCTATTCGTGCTTCGCATAAATAAACTTAACATATATACCAGGATTGAAATGTTGTGTTTGCGACAGACGTGCGCTTCGTCTACAAAGACACATCATTGACGCTCGAATAAAAAAAAGTTAAAAAAGCCAAAAAAGTCGAAGAGCATTGAGGACCATTTACATATGAGCTAATTTAGACAGAGGATGCACAACACTGACACAGAATATGAGATCGCATTCCCTGTGAAGATCCAGAATGATATTCTTATACTGAATTAATTTAATTTTCGGCGTCTTTCATTGGCCGACAGTGTGTTGTCTATCAGCTCATAGACATAATTTTGGCATGTGGATGTGAAGTCGTCAAAGTTTTTTTCAGGTTTTATGCCGGCTTATAAAATTTGAACTAGATTATATATGTGAAATGACTGTAACATTTTTTCTGTCTATTCGAAATAACATAGAAATGAGGTACATACTTTAAAATAACCCTCTACGTGGGTTATTCAGTTCGCACCGATTTTTTTATGTTATTTCTTTATAGACAGGCAAAATCTTACAGTCATTCAATAAATACATAGATCTTTTTTCGTCTAGATGTGAAATACTGTGTGTATGATTAAAATTGCACCAATCAGAAAATCTAAAATATGTATGAATTGTTATGGAAACTATAAAGATTAAGTTTCTTTTGCATATTTTAGTAATTTGAATTTAAAACACCGAATGTATAACTTACCTAATGAAAACGGCAAAAACTTTTCTGGCGCATGGAATTTTCCGTTACAGTCAAGAAATCTTCCAGGATCAAACTTGTGTGACTCAGGAAATACTTTCTCATCATGCATTACAGAATATAAATTTGGAACAACAATAGCACCCTTTGGTATCCGGTAACCATTGACAACAGTATCTTCTGATGCAGTATGGGATATGGACATTGGTAAGATTGGTTCCATTCTCATAACTTCATGGATAACTGCCTCACAGTAAGGGAGATTATGTCTATCAGTCAGAGTAGGAGGTCCGCTGGATACGTTTTTCAGCATTTCAGATCGAATCTTTTCTTGAATTTCCGGATGGTTCACAAGACATAAGACTGCCCATCCAATAGTCGACGAAGTTGTTTCAGTTCCGCCGCTAAACAAATCGAGTATGACATATTTAAGGTTTTCCTCTGAAATTATATTAGATAAAAAAGGAAATATTTACTGATTCCTTCTTTTCTGGCAGACTTTTCATCGGGTTTGTTCTTATATCAACAACTCTAGGAGCAGGACATGCTTAACCTTGAAGGGTAACCCTTTTATTATCCCGCTGTTTGATGGGTTTCGTATTGTTCAGTCTTTAGTGTTCTATGTTTTGTGTTTTATGTACGAGTTATAGTTTCTATCTTTTTCGTTTTTTGTACGATAGCGTTGTCAGTTTATATTCGACTTAATTTCCATTTGGTATCTTTCGCCTCTCTTTCAAGCCTTATATGTTTAAATATACATCTTTAGGGTGAATTCTATTTCTGTAAAGCCTCGGTCACACCTTACCGGATAGCTCGAACGGACGACTAACGGATAGTTTTTTTTCAATCCGTTCATGTCCGTTAGATGTCCGTTGTTATCCGTTAGACGTCCGTTCATATCTGTTGCATGTCCGTTAAGCATACGTTTTATCCGTCGACGTCCGTTCTGTCCGGTGGAAAATTTTAACTTTGAACGTCCGTTAGGCGTCCGTTTTGTACGGTACTCGTCCGTTTCGTTTCCGTTTTGTATCCGTTACGTGTCCGTTATACATCCGTTGGAGGTCTGGAAAATAAATTCACCAACGGACTTCTACCGGACGTTTAACGGATAAAACGGATGTTGAACGAATGAGAAACGGACTTTTACCGGACGTATAACGGATAAAACGGATGATGAACGGATCTGAAACGGATAAATGCCAATTGAAAATTTCGCGTCAGAAATGCCAATTATTGGTATGTCAGATTTCTTAAGGTTCATGAATTCTTATTATTCATAATCGACCTTAGAGTAAGGGCGATTCTTCACAATCAAGCAGCTCTTATTTAGGTCAGACACTGACCTTTTGCGGTATTTTGAAAAATAAACCAAAACCAGTTACACCTAAACATTTTGAATATTTATGCGATGTACATGTATTATTATTGTCGCCTTTAATTTTCCCGTATATAATATTCATCCGTTTTATCCGGTACGCTTCTGATGTCATGCCTACTCTTTTAACAAACCTGTAAATTGAGTGTCTGACTCTCTCTTCATCTTCTTAATCTGAACCAAGTAAGCATCAATAAAGTCTCTCCAGTGATCCTCTTTTAGCGTTTCTTTGTGTTCATCTATTTGTTTTTGAAACCAAGCTCTAATCAAATTATTTTGTTCAATGCAATGATCACATCTACTTTTCACTTTCGGTATATGCAGCAGTACGGGTAATATGTTTACCTTCGGCGTATATTCATTGACTACTGTTTCTGTTATTATTTTGACGAATTTATCAAATTCTTGGTCATCGTAACTAAACCGTTTTCCTAAAACAATGGAACAAATAACGTTAGATACAGCTTTATTTATTACTCCACTAATCGCAAATTCTTTCCCTTGAGTGTCTGCCAACAGTTCAGTAAACTTTTCACATTCCTCTGTAATAATGGATTCCATTGACCTCGTACCAAATCCGAATCCTCTTAGGAGGTTCAGTGTGAAAGCTCTCTGTTCTTTCCACGGATAACCTGCAGCAAGACCTGTTAATACAAAAAAAAAAAACCGATAGGTGATATCTTTTGATTCAAAATAACCAAACCGATTCTATAACTATAACGTTAAAATTAAGAATGTAAATGGGGAATGTGTCAATGAGACAACAACCCGACCAAAGGGCAGAATATGTTTCTTGATACATAGTGATTTTATTCATTTTCGTAGCTGAATCCTATATAAAACTTAATCTTAAACATTATATCAAGCAGTAATACCCGTTTTCGATTCTTTTAGACGAAGAAACAAAAATTGTGTATTACGTTTGAGGCCCACGTATGTCACTCCTACGTTTTCCGTTTGCGGTTTGGTACTGATGTTATGCGTGGTTTCTTTTAAACAATAATTATGACAGCCCAATGAGAATTCTCCTTATATTTTAAACTTATAAATATCAAGACCATATGCGGAACTATTTCTTGCATAAATCAAGGAATTGTATATTTAGATATATAAAGGAATGGAAACGCGGCTCGAGATCAATCGGGATACCCGCAGAGCACCCGCAGAGCTATAATCCATGTCTGTCTCAGGCGGAAGTATGATGGATAATATAAAAAATCATGACGGAGGTCCATTTCCTGTCATATATAAACCATAATTATTTCATATCGGTTGAGAATAAGATTCTCTTATTGGATTAAAAGGGGTCACATGACATTCATTATTCTTCAGTAATAAATTCCATCGGTCATTAACAGAAAAAAACGGACCAGAAAACCGGTCGTTAACGAACTTTTACATGATAATGACCGGTGGGGCTTGGTTTCCGTCTGATAAAGACCGTTAGGGTGTGGTTTTCGTCTGATAATGATCGTTGGGGCGTGATTTCTCTCTTAATGACCGGTGGGGCGTGGTTTCTCTTTATAGAGAGATGTACCTTTTATAAAACATGTTCCTGTTTTTAATATATGATTATATTTAAGTTGTTGAATTGTTTATTATATGTTTTCGTTAATTATAAAATTAAAGATAACTTGATTAATAAGTATTTATATACTGAAAAATTGCACTAAAATGAATGGCAGTATTACTACGACTGGTCTTCACTCTCCGTCATAGAAATCGTACAACTACTCGAGTTCGCTGTAGGCATTTTGAATTTATGAGAATTTTCATAAACATGGTTTCTCAATGAAATAAAAATAATAGTTCTTGAAAAGCTGGTCATTATCGTGATATATGGACTGCCCGTACGGCAGTGGTATTGACTGCGACAGCGATAATGACCTCGCCTTCGTCTCAGTCATTATTACTATCTTAGTCAATACCATTGTCCTGTGGGCAGTCCATATATCACGATAATGACCAGTTTTTCAAGAACTATTATATAAATATTGAACAGTTGTGATATGAGCTATTTGTACATATGTGATAAGGTAGAGGCAGCAGGGTGTCCCCTTTATTTTTTAGTGAAAAACTTTGCATGTATAGAAGAATCAAGACAGATTTTTGTCTTGAAAATTACTTAAATTTATTTTGTGATGTTCGATTACTTACGAAACTACGTAGTGGGACACTTCAATTAAATATCGAAGTTGGTAGATATACCAATACGCCAAGACAATTACGATTGTGTCTTTGTTGTAATATGAACGTTGTTGAAGACGAATATCATTTTGTTTTAGTTTGTCCTGTATACAGACCTGTAAGGTCACATTATTTACCAAAATACTTTTGTTCTTGGCCAAATATTTATAAACTGGATCAATTGTTAAAAGCTGTCAATAAAACTGTAACTATAAAATTATGTAATTATATTAAGGCAGCATGCGTTTCACGGAAATATGCATTCTGTCGTCAATTCCTTCCTTCGGCGTGAAAGATGAACTTATGAGGTATAAGTAGCTTAATATAAAAAGTCAACTGCATTCTATGAATAATATTGGTTTGCATTTAACTTCATGGAAAATGATATGTCAAATTCTTACTTAACTTTGTATGATGTGTTGTTTTCTGCTGTTTATTATTGTGTCATATATGTAATATATGTTTTGATTGCCATAGCATGTAAATGCTTTTTGCAAATGAATAAATAAATTCAATTAAAAAATTCAAATTAGCTTATCATTGATACATGATATATTATACCTGCAAATTGGAACATCCCGCATGCCATTGTTTATTATAACACCTGTAATCTAAGTTCTTTTATCTAGATAATATACTGCAGTTGTTTACTTTTTTCTTCCCTTCATAATGATTTATTAACTTCTTTCTTTATCAGTCATATTTCACAATTGAAAAATCATTTAGTTACATTTTTAAAATTTCCTTTATTTTGCATGAAAACTATTTGAAACTCGTAAAATGTCCGACATCAACTGATTGTGACATACCTTCATGAAATATCAAGATAAAAAACTAGAATAATAAGTTTTTTATAAGTAGCTTTGCATGTGGTTGTATTGTTATATTTTTTTTTCTTGGATTTATTTATTTTTGGTTTCATGAATTATCACCTAACTACTATACCACGTTCGTACTTCACAACGTAACTTGCACAATGTAAGTACCATTACTCGACAATAAAATATATATTGCGAATTATCTTCTAAAAAAAGACCAATTATGATTTATTTTACACCAAGAAAATTGAAACAGAATGCCCACAGAAGGATTTTTATAGTTCATTATTTTTTATAACAGAAACATGTTTAGAAGAAAAAAAATATCATTGTCAAGTGAGATAACTAGTGTCAGATTAAATGACCACGTTCGATAACTTCTACCAAATAAGTAATGGGCCAGTTAGAGCGATGGGGTGTTATCAACACCCGGTCGAAGCAAGAGATGCATCATAATATTTTCTTTGAAGTCGGCCGCGTTTCCATTCCTTTTAAATATGCAATTCCTTGCATAAATGCAGATTTTAGAAATAGCTCTCACAGTTCTAACAACAATACAAGTGTATGGGAACATTATTAAATATATAAATTTACTCATCGTGAACTAATATGTGCACCTTACCTTTCTTCTTCTTCACTTCTCTAAGGTACCAGACATCTGGTCTATCTGAAAATGTATTCCCATGTTTTACAAAAACCTCTCTCAGTGCATCGTATCTGTTTATAAACACCATCCAATATGGTCCGATAGACAGGCTAAATATATCACCATACTTCTTCTGTAATGTTGCTGAAACATCTAGTAAACTTTTGCCCCAAATTAATTTGAGGTTACCTAAAATGGGAAGTGGTGTGGGTCCGGGAGGCAGATCAGAAGGTTTTCTACATCGCATCAACAAATACGTCACCAGAAATACTATCAATGCCACCAAAATAGTACCGACACCTACTACCATGATTTATGCAAGATTTGTCTAAATTTAGAGCATAAACGGAAATAATATCTATATGACATACTTTATTTACCTGGGGTCATTGTTAGTTTATCATATCTCGACAAGTTCAATGTGTAGCTCAATGCATGTTCTTGTTATTGTCAATGAGGGTTTAGTTTATAGTTCAATGTCATTTAATTGTTATTGTTTACGCCGCCCCCTTTTTAACACTTTAAAAAAGATAACAATAAAAAATCAAGAAGTTGAAGAAACAAATAATTATAGGTGATACGGTGCTTTTTGTCCGCAATTTGCTTTTTGTCCGCTTTTGCTTTTTGTCCGATAATTTTGCTTTTTGTCCGACACTTTTGCTTTTTGTCCGTTTCGCTTTTTGTCCGATAATTTTGCTTTTTGTCCGACACTTTTGCTTTTTGTCCGTTGCTTTTTGTCCGTTTTGCTTTTTGTCCGATACTTTTGCTTTTTGTCCGACACTTTTGCTCTTTGTCCGTTGCTTTTTGTCCGTTTTGCCTTTTTAGCTCACCTGGATCAGAGGGCTAAGTGAGTTTTTCTCACGACTTGGCATCCGTCGTCGTCGTTAATTTTTATAAAATCTGAAGCAAATGGCAAATTTAAAGCAATTACGACAAAAATCATCCTAAGGGTATCTAGTTTCAAAAAATTATACGATGACCCGCCCAATTATCAAGATGACCGCCATGTCTAAAAATAGAGCATTGTGGTAAAATGTAGATTTTGGCTTATATCTCTGAAACTAACGCATTTAAAGCCTGGGATAAAAAAATGTTCCTCATGACTGTCAAGATTTATCTTCCGGAAATTTTTCATTTACAGTAGACAACGCGTTTTTGGGTTAAAACTAAATCTCTATAGATGTTTAAATGGATCCCGCGAACAGTCTGACTTTGGTCCACTAAGGTAGCAAATTGTCTGTGTGACCATCGCTGACGGCTTTTGGTACACATAAGACATTTTGTTGGTTAACAGATACGCCAGACAGCCATTAAAGCATTACCAAGGAAAGATTGCCATGCTCTTTATTAATTTCCATGAAATTGATATAGCCCCAAAGGTTTTACCATGAACATCATTGGATACTCGTGTCAATTTGAAAGCCACGCGGAATCAATATCAGAAATGTTTAAGAAAAATGCATCGATCCTACTGGGCGTTTGTTGCTTTGCATCTCCCTTGACATGGCCTATCAATAAAATATCCCTTTTGAGCAATTTGTGGAGTATGTGGTCTGCTGTAGAGGGTAAATATACAGTCTGCAAGCAATTGCATGCTTGGAAAAGCCTCCTTAAATTACCCTCTAAATAGCCTGTCATCTGTTGTCAGAAAGACCTGGCATATAGTCTGCTGTGTATTGAAGTTTCTTAACAATAAGGGCGTGACAATCATGACATAAGCTAAACTTAACCTGTCGAAAGTAGAAGCAAGAAAACAGTCATACTTGAGTTAGATAACGTTCGAACTCGAATTACGTCCGTTCAAACAACCCTGAACTTTACATCTGTTCCAAAAATCTATCAAGCGAAAACTATTGACATTAGTCTTAACAGTCATTTTTAATCAACGATGCATAGTTCTAATAATATTAATAATAGATTAAAGGCTTTAAATAGCCTTTGTGATCGCCTTGTTTTATGTGCATATTCCAAAAAGGACACTCTCCAACATTGTACACAAGAATATAATTTATGACAACATATGTTTTGTTGATCTTGTATTGCTGATCATGTGCTGTTTAACTTCCTTCTATCTTCTTTTGTTTTGCTCAAAACACAAAAGAGGATGAAAACAAATCCTCATTTAAGGGCAATTACTTCTATAAAGAGTCACAGTCTACTTAACTTTGTTGGCAATATTTGACCTGTTAGTAGATCTTGACTTGCTAACGATTTTTGTGATTTAAAGTGTATCTTAATCTATTATAAATTTCTATAATATACAAGTATGGACACAGACGCAAATTGTCAGTGGGGTTAAAGGTCGTTACAAATGTATTGAAAGCTAGACTGGAAATGTGTATTAACAAATTGAGTTGATGTGTACATGTCTTCATTCAAATGCATTGACTGATAAAAGGGGGGCTTCAACTTCCACCCCTCTCTGTGGATTAGTTGTTTGAGTGTTTGAATATGGAGTTTGTTAATAAATAGCTGCACTGTAAGCGCATGATATGTCTTGATTCCTTTTAAGCTTGCTTAAAGGTTGAACTATTTTGTTTTGTACAATTATTAGTCTATTTGTTTTCTCATTTCATTTGTTTTATATTTGTCATTTTAAGGTCTTTTAAGGCTGACTGTGCTGTATGAGCTTTTGTCATTGTTGAAGGCTATTTGGGGACCTGTAGTTGTTAATCTTGTTTTACATTTTGGAATGTAGCTGAAGTCAACAGACATAGACAATTCACCCAAGTTTTATAAAATGATGTGGAAGTGTTTATGTGAATAATTGAGATGGGAAATGAGGAAAGTGTCAAAGTGACAACAACCCAACCATAGAGTAGACAACAGCTGAAGGCCTCCAATGGGTTTTCAATGTAGCCAGAAACTCCTGCACTTATAGGTGTCCAAAAACTATAAAATCCCTTCTTTTTTTTAGCATATATATAAAAATTCATAACACAGAAATGTATAATCTGAAATTTATTACAATCAAAAGGGACCTAAGGTCAATAGTGTAAACAATTCACCAAAGTTTAATTAAAGGTGATGGATGCATTTTTGTGTTATTGTTCAAAATTGGAAAATTGTCTGTTTTTTAAGGATAAAATCTCTCTTCATAACATGGAAATGAAAATTCTAAAATTTATAAATCGATGTGGAGCTGAGCTTATGTCAATAGATAGAAACATTTCAACAAATGTTCTTGAAAGTAGGGGGAAGTGTTTTCTAGTTATTGTCTGAAGTGTGGATGATGGACTGATAGACAACAGTATACTATAATATGTTGTGTGTGAGGCATTGGTATAATAAAATGGTTTCGAATGAATAATGATTAGAAACTGTTTAATGCAGTTATTGAGGGAACGACAGTGAAGAAATTCCTGAGATCAATGAGTTTGAATCCGAAGAATTCAATTTTTGTTGAAATGAAACAAAGTTCAATTTTTGACCCTTTGGATCTTAATGTAGACCAATTTGAAAAAGGGACAATCCTGTGCAATTGAATATTTCTTGCTATTGTGCAATACTGTGCAATTAAAAATTTCTTGCTATTGCACAATACTGTGCAATTGGAGATTTCTTGCTATTGTGCAATACTTTGCTATTGAACAATACTGTGCAATTGAAGATTTCTTGCTATTGCAGAATACTGCACAATTGAAAATTTCTTGCTATTGCACAATACTTAGTATAATAATTTTTGACCCCTATTTGGACCAACTTGAAAACTGGGCCCATTATCAAAATCTAAGTACATGTTAAGACTCACCATATCAAAGAACCCCAAGAATTCAATTTTTAATAAAATCAAGCTTATTTTAATTTTGGACCCTTTGGACTTTAATGTAGACCAATTAGAAAACAGGACCTAAAATTAAGAATTTGGACATGATTAGATTTGGCATATCAAAGAAGCACAATACCGTAATTCATTTTTTTGATAAAATCAAACAAAGTTTAATTTTGGCCCCTTATTCCTTGGGACCAAAACTCCAAAATTAATCCAAACCTACCTTTTGTGGTCATAAACCTTTATAGATTTCTATTAACTTATACTAAAGTTATTGTTCAAAAACCAAGAAAAATGCTTATTTGGAGCCTGTTTTTGGCCCCTAAATCCTACACTGTTGGAACTAAAATTACCAAAATCTATCCCATCCCTCCTTATGTGGCCATAGACCTTATGTTAAAATATCATAGATTTCTGTTTACCAATACTTAAGTTATAGAGCAAAAACCAAAAACAATGCTAATTTTGCCCCTTATTCCTAAACTGTTGAGACCAAAATACCCCAAATCAATCCCACCCTTCCTTTCATGGTCATTAATCTTTTGTCTAAATTTCATATATTTCCATTTTACTTTTACTGAAGTTAGAGTGGGAAAACCGAATATCTTTGGATGAAGACGATGATGCCAACGTGATACCAATGTACAACCAAAAAGTTTTCAACTTTTGCGGTTGTATAAAAATGATGTCAAATCAAATTTTTAATGGAGTTTGCAACAGTAATTATTCAACTACTCATTTTAATACATCATAAAGTATTAAAGTGTAAATGTCATACCGTCATGGTGATGATGCCTCCACTAGCATATAATGTATAAAGGTACATAAATCAAGAACTGTAAAAGTGAGGCTGCTAAAAATTGAACTTAAACCAAGTTTAGAGGTACCGGTAATAAGCATTGTATACACATTTCACTAAATTTAGTTGAGACAAACTTGAGAAATTTTTCCATTTGTGAAAGGGGATAACCCTAGAATGATAATCAAAGTGCTTGTAATCACTGAATGGCTATTAAAGACTGCTTAAATTTATCAGTTGGTAGTAAAGTGAATTTTGAATTGTATATTGTATATATAGCATTATTTTAAGTCGATTCAACTACTATTCTGGACAGAGAAAGATAACTCCAATTTTCAAAGAAGATTTCATAAAGCAATGGTTTTAGGTAATATTAATTCAACAAACATTCTGGACAAAGAAAGATAACTCCAATTTATTGTCTTGAATCTACAAAAATGTTTGTTTTTGGCCCTCAATTCCTCGACTGTTTGCCCCATAACCCACAAAATAGACCCCAAACTTCTACTTATGGTATTAAATATTATGGTACAGTTTCAGAACAATTGAAATACTTATACACAACTTTTTGTACTGACACAAGATTAATGCTTGTTTTGGGCACCTTTAGAACCCTTATTCATAAACCTTAAGGACTATATATATATAACCGCCCCAAAACAATCCCAAGCTTCCTTTTATGATTATAAATATTATGTTATAATTTAATGGCTTCCTCTTTACTTATACTGAAGTTATTATCTGGAAACCATCCGTCTTGGGAAGACGACGACAGGAAACCTACATGTATTTCAACTGCAAAAATTTCTGTGGTTGTTTAAAAATTTCAAATATGTACAATGAAATATAGTTTCAAAATTGATAAGCCTAAATAGGCCTTATAATTTTTTCCCCACATAGTTGAAGGACCATTTACACTCAGGACCGAGTCATAAGTAGGCAGTACAGTCTACAGATGTATTAAAACAACCTAGCATCATATTGCTAGTAGTGGGAGTAGCATTCTCGGGTAAATTTGTTCTTTTTTTTTTATAATATGTTTGGTTCAAATCAAAATAGAATGCTTTTATCTCCCCAATACTTACATTGTAAATAGAGGTGGTACTACTTTGACAAATCCTTGTACATGAGAGTTTTCTGTCAAATCTTTATTTCACAAAGAATGAATTGCATAACAATGAACTGAGCTCAAAGCAAAGTACTTTAATAATACACTTAGACAAAGAGCTAAATCCAGTGATATACTTTGTACTACAGGTCCTTCATTAACATCCATTGACCAAAACCATATCTCAACGACATTCCATACTACATGGTTGGATTCAGAAGTCCTGAAAAAGACATGATTTTTTTTAACATATTTTAAGTATATATATACACAGGTTAAAACTTTCTTGTTGTATAATCATTCCGTATCTAGCAACTATCAATTTGCTTAATGCACATAATGTGACATATTGATATATGTTGAGTGTACCTCTGTTGGAAATAAGAACACACAAACCTCCACCTAGTTTTAGTCAATGGACAAAACATTCAAAACTATAAAATATTATAGATCTAAGACTTGTCAGTGTCTATTTACCATTGCCACTGAATCAGTGATATATGTATTGTACACATAATTATATACATGCAAGACTAAAATTATAAAGTACATACATGTTTGTATATAAGACTAAAACTGACATTCAGTCTTTACAACATCTTCATTCCCAAAGTCATTTTCAAATCTGACTTCATGGTAAAATAAGATTCCATATCTACAACCAATTAAAAGGGAAAATCCCTCTGATAGACTAGCATTTAAATCCGATTTCTAAAATGGAAGCTAGGTCACCATGGAACTTAGAACTAAAAAAATGCATGTACATGAAATAATATAAATCTCTAAAATTCACCATATTGTTCCCTTTTGCATCTTCTGTTAGATACTGTATATCCAGTGGCGGATCCAGAAATTTTCTTAAGTGGGGGCCCACTGAATGACCTAAGAGGGGGCTCGCTCAAGTCATGATTCAGTGATTCCCTATATAAGCAACCAAATTTTTTCTCAAAAAGCAGCCCCCCCCCCTAAATCCGCCTCTGATATCAACCTCTAGATGTCTTTCAATTACATTCAGTTTAGTGTGGGTTGATCTTTGATTGTTGTACATGTTACAACCAGATTCCCGGCAGGGGGCAACTTTGTAAGACCGCAGAGGTTCAAGCTTAGATTTTGAAATAAGGCGGAAAATGTAACCTTTTCAATTTATAAAACAGGTTCAACATCATTTCTATACATATATTAACATATTCTCAATTGTGGACACACCTTCATTAAATATTCTAATTCAATTAGTGGAGGAGATCAAATTAAAAAGTTGCAATGGTTAAATACTTTAATCACAGTCTTTCCTGCTAAAATCTCATGTGTAGAATGTGATAAACGGTTTTTGGGTCTTTATATTGTCCTTGATATTGAGGTTATTTTGACACAGCAAAATATAAAGAAAATGTAAACTATGATCTGGAAATTGACTTCGTTTTCCCAAAATAAGCCCACTTAAACTGAACTTTAAATGCAAAAGACCTCTAAATGGCTAACAGATATTGCTATATAAAAGAATAGTCCTTGATTATACATGTACATGATATTAAAGAATTCATGAAATTTACACTGATTCTGTCAGTTGAATGGACTAGAATGAGATAAGTTATATACATGATAGACATAAAGGTTTTTTCCAACAGTTGTGGTGTAAATTAAATTAGTTGTATTTTATGGATGATATATTTATGTATATACATGTATGTAAATCATTGGCTCTTCAACCAATGATATTTTACAATATCGATTATTTGTTTATTTTTCTAATGTTGGTATTTTTCAGCATACTAAAAATGTTTGAAGGCCGTACTTTAACCTATAATGATTTAATTTTTAAATTGTTATTTGGATGGAGAGTTGTCTCATTGGCACTCACACCACATCTTCCTATATCTATTTAACACAACACGAGCACAAGCTTGATAGGGTGTCCTCACACAGAGTTTCCGCTGGCGGTCCCCATTTTCCCAATTTGCGAAAAAAAAATTACTTGTGGCGATAAAAATTCGTCATTTGCTAAAGAATTTGACGAAAGAAATATATAGAAAGATTTATTTTCCTCCTTCTTGTTTATTTACTTTTTTCGAGTTTTTCTGACTTTAACTTATCAGACAATACTCGGAATTCACCTTGACCTCATTAAGATTTTGACAGAAAATCAATTATCAGCTGATTGCAATTTACAGCTATCGACAACGAAGGACTAATTAATAAAGGTGTTGATTGAATTGTTTGACAAAATGATATGGTTGAATGGCTTCCACTAAATGTCACATACAGGAGTTATTTACCACTTTTCGACTCACGTGTTTGAAGAACTCTTTTGACGTCTCCTCTCCATGTAAAGATAGTTTAGAAAAGAAAGCTGTTGTTGTGACAATAAATGTTAAAGGGCAAGAAAAATCTCTGATTTAAAACTTGAATTATCCTTTGACTTTGATGTAAGTAATTGATCAGGGAGACTACTTTAAAGTCGTTTGAGTGACACGCGTGTTTCAAGCATAGTTTTACGTCTCAACTTTTTCATTTAAGATGGTCAAGATGGTGGTTATGAAGAAAGGGGGGGGGGGGGGGGGGGAATGCATTCTGGCGTCACAATTTCAAATGACATAGGATAACATATGATCTGTCCATATACATGTATGAGGGTAGTAATGGGGGTATCTTATTGAAGTATTCTTGCCAAATGAAGATTAAACAGTAATTCTTAGACATGAACATAAAAGAGGGGGGATAGGACCTTTATCGGGACTCCGGGATCGGGTGTTTTTAAGCTCGGGATTATCCCCCCTCATAAAATGTACACTTTTTTCAAGACGATTAAAAAATCAGCTGAATTTGACAAATCACACTATTTGTTTTCCAAAAATAACCGTAATTGGATGGGGGTTCTGTGTATTCACATTATTAGAACAACTCTCCTTGGGCCGAGAAAAAAAAGATCTGTGTTTCAGGTAACCTGACCGACCCTGTTTTTTAGCCCCGACCCAACTTTTTTATTGGATCTTTCAAAAAAAAAAAAATAATAAATAATTATGGAAATGAGAGGTAAAATAATTATTTGGATGTTGTATTTAAACTCATTTTGATATGGAATGAGTGATTAGGCCAAGTGCAACCAGATGCTACGCAGGGCGTAGCTTTATACGACCGCAGAGGTTGAACCCTGAACAGTTGGGGCAAGTATGGACACAACATTCAAGCTGGATTCAGCTCTAAATTTGGATTGTGATTAAATAGTTGACACAGCATAGGTTTCTGACACAGAATGAATGTGTTCTAATGAACTTAAAATTTTTGTTTTCTCTTAGAGCAATTCAATATGCTGTTGAATATTAATTCTCTCAAAATAATGTTTGAAGAAATTTTCTTTTTATTTATGAAATTTCAAATGAGAAAAATTGAACCCAATTTTTTTAATCACATCCCCCTTTCCCTTATTCCAAAACTAATCTCAATTAAAATTTCTAATGGAGTTTGCAACAATAACTACTCATTTAAATACATCATAAAATATTAAGATGTAAAAAAAACTGCTTGTTATCACTGAATGGTAAAGATTATTTTAAATTATCAGTTGGTAGTAAAAAGTGAATATACATTGTATATTGTATGTAACAAAGATTTAAGTTGATTCTGGACAAAGAAAGATAACTCCAATTAAAAAAAAATCTTGCTATTTCACAATATTGTGCAATTAGATATTTCTTGCTTACTATTCTGGACAAAGAAAGATAACTCTAATTAAAAAAAAATTGCTATTTCACAATATTGTGCAATTAGATATTTCTTGCCATTGCGTAATACTGTGCAATTGAAAAGACTTGCTATTGCACAATAGTTAATATAATAATTTTAGATCCTGATTTGGACCAACTTGAAAACTGGGCCCATAATCAAAAATCTAAGTACATGTTTTGATTCAGCATATCAAAGAACCCCAAGATTTCAATTTTTGTTAAAATCAAACTAAGTTTAATTTTGGACCCTTTGGACTTTATGTAGACCAATTTGAAAACAGGACCAAAAATGAAGAATCTACATACACAGTTAGATTTGGCATATCAAAGAACTCCATTTATTCAATTTTTGATGAAATCAAACAAAGTTTAATTTTGGACCCCAATTTGGACCAACTTGAAAACTGGGCCAATAATCAAGAATTTAAGTACATTTTTAGATTTAGCATATCAAAGAACCCAACCAATTCATTTTTTGTCAAAATCAAACTAAGTTTAATTTTGGACCCTTTGGACCATAATGTAGACCAATTTGAAAACTGGACCAAAAGTTAAGAATCTACATACACAGTTAGATTTGGCATATCAAAGAACCCCAATTCTTCAATTTTGATGAAATCAAACAAAGTTTAATTTTGGACCCTTTGGGCCCCTTATTCTGTTGGGACCAAAGCTCCCAAATTCAATACTATCCTTCCTTTTATGGTCATAAACCTTGTGTTTAAATTTCATAGATTTCTATTTCCTTATACTAACGTTATGGTGCGAAAACCAAGAAAAATGCTTATTTGGGTCCCTTTTTGGCCCTTAATTCCTAAACTGTTGGGACCTAAACTCCCAAAATCTATACCAACCTTCCTTTTGTGGTCATAAACATTGTGATTAAATTTCATTTATTTCTATTTACTTAAACTAAAGTTATTGTGCGAAAACCAAGAATAATGCTTATTTGGGCCCTTTTTTGGCCCCTAATTCCTAAACTGTTGAAACCAAAACTTCCAAAATCAATCCCAACCTTTCTTTTGTGGTCCTTAACCTTGTGTCAAAATTTCATTGATTTCTATTAACTTAAACTAAAGTTATAGTGCGAAAACCAAGAAAATGCTTATTTGGGCCCTTTTTGGCCCCTAATTCCTAAAATATTGGGACCAAAACTCCCAAAATCAATACCAACCTTCCTTTTGTGGTCATAAACCTTGTGTCAAAATTTCATAGATTTCTATTCACTTTTACTAAAGTTAGAGTGCGAAAACTAAAAGTATTCGGACGACGCAGACGACGACGCCAACGTGATAGCAATATACGACGAAAATTTTTTCAAATTTTGCGGTCGTATAAAAAGGTCATATTTACAGTTTTCGGAACATCTCTTGACTTGTCCATAGGGGTATGGATGTATATTGGCTAAATTTGTAAAAGTGATTGCTTCAATCTTTCTGAATATTGGATATATTTTTGGACTAGTGCTATACATAAGACACACAAAAAATTTGACAAAAGTGCATGGTGCAATTTTTGTAATGATACAAAATGTTCTAAAGAAATGATAGAGAAATTAATTGTGGTCTGTGGCCAAACGGCACACGTCCCGTTTTTGAAACTAATTATGGATCCGGACTTGGAAAAAACATCATAAATACTCAATAACTCAAATATGAAATTTTGAATCATCAACAAAAAGTATACAGATATTAAGATTAATGTAACTAAGAAGTGTTTTAAGTTTTAAGCCATTATCAAGAATTGTTTTTGAGATACGGTGTGACATGTGAAAAAAACACACCCCTGTTTAAGTTACAATGTGCCGTAACTCAAAAAGTTTTAATCTTATTTTCACCAAAAAGTATACAGATCATGTGACCATCATAAGAAACAACTATATTAAGTTTCATGAAATTTGGATAAGTCGTTCTCAAGTTATGGTGCCACATGTTTACGCTGGACAGACAGACAGACACCTGACATTTGTATACCATAATACGTCCCGTCTTTGACGGACGTATAAAAAGCAGTACTAAGCGTGCATGTTACGCTAGAAACATATTCAAAGAATAAAGTTTTATAACTTCTTAATGTCATATCCAATATTTATCAAAACCTAAAGGGGAGTTACATGTATCTTACTTCCTATATTTTTTCGTGGATGTCAATACACCTAATCGCTATTTATTCCATACCGGATAAATTCTAAAATTACACAACTTTTTCATCCAGTTGAAGCTATCTGGGGGCCGTTGAAACAATTCACCATGCACAATACTTTTTAATGAGACCCGTTTTAACTTATTGTAAATACTTTAAACAAAATAATTTTTACTTCAATTTTCAATTTCGAAAAATAGTGGATCATACTCTATTAAAGTTTCTTGATGATCGCTTTCTTAAGTTTTTCCTCCGTCAGCTCTCTAGTAAAAAAAACTTTATTTTCAGTCGCATGACCCAAACAGAAAGTTGTACATACAGTGTATGACTGTTTTTCCCAGATTGGACTAAATAGCGATAATTAAATAAAGTGTAATTTCCGGGATTGTTGAAAACTTGCATATTCATCCCTATCTGATTTTGTGGTTTTAACAATCCAGACAGACAAATAGCAATAAGGTGTTTAGGAAAACATGACCTAAAACCTCCTTCATATAAGACAAAAAACATGGGAACTCATACTGAATGGTCAAATGTGTTCAATATGAAAATTTCAGTTAAGATGGTAAAATCACAAATCAGCCGTTAATGTAAATGGACTATAAGTATGACTTTTGAGCAAATTTAAAGGGAAATGACGGGGAAGGGGCAAATTAGCTTTCAAGGGGAGCAAATGCTGTTTAAATTGGTAAGCGGGTTTTAAATATAGAGGGAAAGTGGAGTCATCTTTTTGGACTTTAGTTACATGTAAATATAACTTATGTAGACTTACCTTCTAATTCTAGACTATTAAAAAAAAACCACACACAACTCGGAACTATTTCTAATTCACTTGGACTACTGATATGCAAACCTAAAAACAAAAAGAAAAATATCATAAAATAGTGATTGAAAGATTCATAACACTTTGAAAGGATAATTCAGACACGTGACGTGTTACACGGGGAGCATGTTTGTTTACAAATAATAATGTCACGTGATCGCGCACTGACCTCGCATGCTGCATCGCCCTTACAATTCACTAATACATGTACATAACCATTTTCATGCAAACATGCAACGTGAATGTGATTGGTTATCAAATAATACAAAAATAATAAATGAACCGTTGAAGAAGAAATTATTTCATCAAATAGATTGGATTTTCACTTTCGACACGAATAGGTCGAGTTGACATTCCTGTCATCGGAGATAGTATTGAGATAAATGGGATAAAACGGACCGTCAAAAAGGTCTAGAGAAGCACATCAGTAGTACCTTAACATAAATAAGTAATACTTACCAACATTTCTCTAATTGATAACCTATAGAACTGAAATTTCACAAAAATACCGGTAAATAATTTTGTTGTGATGCTGGTAAATTGGCGCTAAATAAATATTCTTACTCCTATTGCTTCATGTAAAAAAAATGTATAGAATTGAATTCGACTACAGTTCAGAATAAAAAAAACGTGCATATGCAAAAGCCAGGTAATATGTTAATGATAAAGTGTGTATAAATTTTCGTAAACGAAGTTACCCGTATACTTCACCAAGAATTACATTTGAGCGCAAAGTTCTGTATGTGTGATTTGATTGGTTTATGTAACATAATTTAGACTGGGATCCTGGCTAATCTTGACCTTACGAAGCGCAGCTAGATTGGGCCGGATCCCAGGCTAATGTAACATCGTAGAACTCAGGGGGGTAACGGTTCTTTTTGCGTTGCTATTAGATGATTGAGGCCATCTATTTTTATTGCGGGTTCCACATATTTAAATCGGAATTATAGAAAAAATGGAATGTTGTGAGCAGAATCAAAACAGAAATGATGAACACTGCAACATTTCCAGCAAAATATAAATAGGATGGAGGATCTGTGTATTCACATTATTTGTAAAACTCTCCTTATTCATGTGAAGCGTGTGCTTTACATCGAGGCTTATTCTTTACATCGAGGCTTATTATGCTAATCATTGACGCCACAGTACTTCAACCAATCAGACAATGTTTATTTGGGGCATTCGATCGATTTTAACTCAGATTTTGGAATATTTCAATCGAAATTATAGAAAAATGGAATGTTGCTGGTACATTTAAAATAGAAAATGATGAATACTTTTAGCTAAAGATAATTTGGATGGGGGTTCTGTGTATTCACATTATTTGCACAACTCTCCTTACTGATGCCATATTTTGGAATTTCCGTGACCTAAATGGTTCGCGAAAATTAATATTTTTATATATAGTATAGTAATAACAAAACTAAACAATATAGGTGAAAATCTTCTTTAAGGTGGTATAGGAGTATAGATTAAAAATTCGTAAGGGTTCCGCGGAACCCAGTTTCTCGCCTACTTCTGCAGTTAATCGCATGTTCAACAAAAATGAGAAAAAATCAATAAAAATATACCTTTTGATACTATCTTTTAATTGTAAGAAGCTTCTGGCCAAGTTTGGTAAAAATAGAGGATAGTTTATGACTGTAATAAATGTTTTAAAAGGTTTAACTGCAATGTTAACTGGCAGAAAAACTAAGTCCATTTATTAGTAAAATACAGATACACAGGTACAAAATGTTAACAAATTTTCTTCTAGACACTAGCTTTTGGTCATAAACAAGCTTCTGTCCAAGTTTGGTACAAACTAAAAATAGTATAAGAAAGTTATGAAAATTTTAAAAACTTTAACAACAGAGTGAATGTGATGTTTCATGGCAGAAAATCTAAGTCCATTTAAAAGTAAAATACGGAAAGATTTTTTTTTACAAAATTTACTTCTGGATACTATCTTATGATCATATTCAAGCTTCTGTCCAAGTTTGGTAGAAATCCAGAATAGTTTAATTGAGAAAGTTGTTAAAATTTCAAAAACTTTAACCACAGAGTGAATATTTGTGAACGCCGCCGCCGCCGCCGCCGCCGCCGACGACGACGACGACGACAACGCCGGTCCCGACGGAATGTAGGATCGCTATGTCTCGCTTTTTCGACTAAAGTCGAAGGCTCGACAAAAATGATAGAATTTGACAAAACGTTGTATATACTGTGAAATGACACAATGTGTATGGATTATACGGAGAAAAAAACATTATGTGATATGAGGCTAAACAAAATGCGAGAAAATGGCTTTTAGAAAATGCTTTGAGAATATCAATAGATACAATAGGGTCACCGACCGTTTTTTCTTGCTAAAATTTAAGATAGCAACAGTTCATGTAGATTCTTTCAGAAAATGCACTATATCAGAGATATCTCCCCTAAAAACATTTGAACAAATTAAATCTACGCTTGAAAAAATATTTTAAAATACTTATAAGTTCAATTCTTATAAAATTGTTCTTTTAAATGAAAATTCACATCAGTTATCTGCATTTTGCATCAAATTGTTACAATGATTAAACATTGGACCTTAGGTTCTCAGTCTTGTTATTTACAATCCAAGAATGCGAAAGACACTACATTTATACCCTCAAGAATCTTGCCAAAGAGGAAATCCTGGATAATCATAGGTCTGTGCTATGGTCCTTTGGATTTCAACCAAAGATGAAGAGGTACCACTATTGGATACCTAAATTACATACACGTAAGTGTCCTTACAAACAATGGTATATTGCTGGGTCTTCCAAGTGTTCAACGAAACCTCTTTCAAATTATTAGCATCTATTTTATCAGCAATCAAACCCAGGCCCCAAAGTTATTGTGAAACTGCCTATTCTAGAGTTGGCGCGAGTTCAATGCGGATATTAAAAAATTCCAAATATCTTTAAGGAACATACAATCTAAGACTCTATCTTCTTGCAATAGTATTACAAAATTTGACTTTTCTACACTTTACACAAGTATTCCCCATTCCAACCTAAAAGACAAATTGAAAAAAGTTGGTATTACTTTGTTTCATTAAAAAATATGGCGAACGTAGATACAAGTATCTTGTCTTGCGGAGAGATAAATAAAATAGAGAAAGGAAGAGAGGAATAGGTCAAAGCGACAACAACACAAAGCCGAAGGCCACTAATCGGTCTTCAATGTAGCGAGAAACTCCCGCACCCGCAGGCGTCCTTCAGCTGACCCTTAAACAATGTATACTGGTACAGTGATAATGGACGTCATACTAAACTCTGAATTATACACAAGAAACTAAAATTAAAAGTCACACAAGACTAACAAAGGCCAGAGGTAGGATGACTTGGGACAGGCGCAAAATTGCGGCGGGGTTAAACATGTTTATGAGATCTCAACCCTCTCCCTATACCTCTAGCCAATGTAGAAAAGTAAACGATACGCACGTTTAAATTCAGTTCAAGAGAAGTCTGAGTCCGATGTCAGAAGATGTAACAAAAGAAAATAAATAAAATGACAATAATACATAAATAACAACAGACTACTAGCAGTTAACTGACATGCCAGCTCCAGACCTCAATTGAACTGATTGAAAGATTATGTCTTCATCATATGAATATCAGGCGCAATCCCTCCCGTTATGGGTTTAGTATCATACTTTCATAAAATATACGATAAGAACATAATCCGTGTCATGCCAACAACTGTTTTTTTTCTAAATAAATGTGTTTGGTTCCGATGTAAAGACCCTATAAGTGAATCAATATTAAAGCCAAAATATGCAATCTTTAATGACCTGACAACAGTATCGTAACTATATCCCTTCTTAATAAGTCTGTTTAAAGGTTTTGTAAGCTTTTGAGGTGAATACTGACATTTTTGTTCTTTGTAAAGAATATTACCATAAACGATTGCATGTGAAATACCTGAACGTATAAGATGTCTGCATGTTGAGTTATTTTTAACGAATTATTTCCTTATACCGATGATAAAATTTAGTAAATGTTTTGACTAGTTAGTGATATCGAAAACCCTGGTGTAGAAAAAGAATCACTCAGACACTCTGATTCAAACAAAAAATCTCTGAAACTGACATTATCAAGATGCTTGATTTCTTGATCGACAACATATGTATTACGTTTGGAGGACGTGTTTCTCAACAGACTGTCGGAATTCCAATAGGAACCAATTGTGCCGCTTTTCTTGTCGAATTGTTTCTTTATTTTTATGAGGCTGACTTCATACAGGAACTTTATAGAAAGAAAGATAAAAAGTTAGCAATATCCTTTATATAATATTACGATTCGCTATATACATTAGATGATGTTCTCTCAATAAATAATACAAAATTTGGTGACTATGTTGAACGAAAACTAAACTTTACGACAAAAAAGATGATTTCAGCTTCCAAATTGTGAATTTTCCATTTCTATGTAGCAACATTCCAGCAGCGCCTGCATACGGAGTATATATCTCCCAATTGATACGATATTCCCAGGCTTGTATTTCCTATCATGATTTCCTAGATAGAGGATTGCTGCTCACAAGGAAGCTATTTAACCAAGAGTTCCAATGGGTGGAGTTGAAATCGTCCCTTCGTAAATTTTACGGACCCCATCACGAGTTGATTGACCGTTACGAGATAACAGTTTCACAGATGATATCGGATATGTTCCTTATGTCGTAACGACAATACCCTTCCCTTTTTACGTATGTGACCTACCAAATTTAACTAATTACTGGATGTGTAATAAGATAAGCAACACGACGGGTGCCACATGTGGAGCAGGATCTACTTACCTATAATATCCGTAGCACCAAAGTAGATCACCCCCAGGTTTTGGTGGTGTACGTGTTGCTTAGTCTTTATTTTTCTATGTTGTATCTTCTGTACTATTATTTGACTGTTTGTCTTTTTATTTTTAGCCATGGCGTTGTCACTTTATTTTCAATCTATGAGTTTGACTGTCCCTCGGGTATCTTTCGTTCCTCTTTTAAAGGGCAATAACTCCAATTAGTAGTCGCCTTCATATTGTCTTTATTGCAGATTTCAGATATAAGGCAAAAAAACGCAAATAAATATTAAAAATGGTCAAGATCATCATCAATGGACATTAATTGTAATAAGGAGTCGATTAACGATTTTGATCATCTTGTCTCATTTATACTGGTTTCTCAAATGATATCGGATATG